>SRSM01000738.1:0-44292 GCA_019593545.1 Apocynum venetum | reverse complement strand
CCCGCTTCGCCCATTGACATCCCTACAACCACCCATCAAAGTTAGGGGCGATCCTCCACTCCTCCTGGCCATTTAATTTTAGTTTCGTGAATTACCTCAGCTACTGTCAGCATCAAAGTTAGGGGCAAATAATCTCTTTCCAAAGCGTTTTTTACCCTAGTAAAAATCATGAGTCATCACCTATCCACTCTCGTGATTACTTATTCTGGAGACTCCACTCGACAATTACAGTGAGTAGATAGCTTAATCTAATTAAAAATGATATTTCGTCCGTAATTTAATGTTCACTTTTATTTTTGATAAAAATTAAGAATGATCATTAATTTTAATTAACTTACAAAATTATCATTTATATTAATATAATGAATTGTGTAACTAATGAGTAGAGGTGTCAAAACGAGCTGCTCGGCCTGGCCCAATCAAACCAAAGTAGAAATTGAGTCGGGTCGGACTAGTCTAAATTTTCACAAGTCTAAAATCCTACAATCTAATCCGGATTTATATATGGCTAGCTTGACTCGGTCCGAAAGTGTCAAAACGAAGCAGTATTGGTCTAAAAATATCATTTTTTCTATTTTGCTCGCGAGCCGACTTGACTCAACTCAAATTTTCACTGGCCTATTATTATAGAACCCAGTTCGGTCTAAAAATTGGATCACCCGGGCCAAACCATTGGGGCGAGCTTAAATTGACACCCTTATCAATAAGTTAGTGAAATATAATTCACTTAAATTAAGTTATTGAGTGGTAAAGAACAGCAGTTAGTGTGATATAAATATTTTAAATGAATAAGATTATTAATGGAACTTTAGATAAAAAATTTGTTTATTTAAGAAAAGATAACATTCAATTCCGAACAAATTAAAATAAAAATATAGACATTCAATATGGAAAAGCACTTCACTTTAAAATGGAAATGTTTGAGCTATTCAATATTCAATCACTAGATTTGGGTTTGGTCATAAAGTTAGGAATAAGCATTTTACAAAGAGAAATTAATAAACCTTACATACATTAAAAGAAAATTACTACTAATATATAATGATGTTCATAAATATTTAGGTATAAGCATAATTTAAGTCTTTCATCCCATTAAGATAGGCATGTCTCATTTTTTACACAAATTAAGAAAGACATGTTTAATATTGTTGAAATTGTGAAACTTTTCTACATTTTTCTTACTTTTCTCTTATATTACTAGAATTGACTCAAGAATTTCTTTTCCATTGAAATGCTCATTGCATTTATTAAACTTTTTTTGGTAACCTATTATAAACACATGGATATTTTTATATGAAATGTTGAATTATATTGGGACTAAATATAATTAATTGTAGTGTAATTATGTTTAGAGTTTCACAACTATTCTTGAAAATGAATGATTGAGTTAATGTATTAAATAAGAACAATTTTATTCATTGAAAAAATAACTATAATCTAAATAAATAAATTAAACTATAATTTGAAACGGATGAAAATAGAAATTAAATCTATCAATTAAATCTATCTTAGTGAGAGAGAGATATAGTGCTCATTATCCTTCATTTATTTATGTAATTCACAAGCCAATCCACATATATTTCCATACTGATAATCTGCTGCATCTCTCATTGGAAAACATTTTTCCAGTCAATTAAGATATCACGATTTCTCTTTACTGGATTATTTTATTTTAGAGCACTTCTTGTTTAGGAAGTTGAAGAGCTATTATTCAAAAATTAGATCTTTGTTACAACACTAGGTTAAGGTTCTTCTTTTTCCCTATCCTCTCACTTATCCCCTCCCCACTTTGTCTCTTTTTTTTTTCGAAAAAAAAAAGTATTATGTTTAGGGATTCACTTTGGTGGTTCTATGGAATTAGTATTGAAGGATGGACTCCATCTTGGGTTTTTGTTTTTGTTTTTTTTTTAAAAGGCAAAATGATCGTTTGAGTCCCATATCTTTGTCATTTTTGTTATGTTGATTTTTTTTAATCATATAGATCTCTTATATATTGTTATTTAATCCCTTATCTTCTTTTCTTTTTTAGCTAATTAGATTCCCGATGTATTAATAGACTTTCAATTATTTTTATTCTTATTTTTCAATCATTTTAATCCATTTTATTTTATGAGTAAAAATAATCGAAATGACCGTACACAATTTGCTAAATAAGCAACTTGATCTGCACAAACTGAACGAACCCATCCTAGCTATTCTCTTCTGTTTGTTTGACCAAGTACGGAGTAGAGACTAGAGATTCATTATTGATTAAAAAGCCCTGTAAATACAGCCCCACTGTAACACACAGTCGGATTTGAAGTCTAAAGGATAAAGATGAGGCTTGGGTCCGGGGTGAAGTAGCCACTAGTTTTTTTTATACATGGGGAAGGGGCTTTCGAAATCAAACTCACAACTAAATGTTTATGGTAAGAAATACTTAAAAGTACGCTGCTTACTTGTTCCAAAATAGCCACTAGTTTTGAGTGTGTAACCGAGGGAGAAACCAACCAGAAGAGAACCTGGATTTCAGTCTGTATACTCTTAACATACTACGGGGCCAAATGATTCAACCAAGAAAATACATATACATGCATTTATACTTTTAGTTTCAGGTGGGCTATGGGTACGGTAGCTGCCTCGCCCAACTGTTATAATAATCTATAATCAGATTCTTTTTATGTTCTTGCTTTTGTTTGAGGCCACAAAGATCCGATGAAGCAGCACTTCCAAGGATCTGACTACCTGACCCGAATCACTGACACTGTTATGTTTCTCTGCCACTTGGCCCACTACACACAAGCAAAACTTACAACTTTGACTGCATACACCCCAGTTGATATGAAGATGAGGCGTTGGCCTTTGGCTGTGTGTCAGAGATATCAAGACAAGAATTGAAGAAAAGTAGCACCGCCTCTTGTCTTCATTCCATCCATATATCTCTACAGAAGGATTCCTTAATTATTTTTCAATACATTTTAAAATAAATCTTTATTTTTTGGATTTTAATTTATATACCCAAAAAAAAAGAAAAAGAATATACTGCAATAGAGTTTCTATTAGCCTTATCAATTTATTAGTAGTATTGTTAACTTAGGTTCCCTTATTGATATTCCTTTTTTCAACGGTTATAAAAGTGATCCCTTTTAAAATCTATCGCGAAGAATCGCATAATTGTTGCCTAAAAAATGTGTATTCAAACAGAAAAGACGTGAAAATAGCATGAGATAATTTTCTTATCCTATTAACAGAATTAATTAAAGATCGAAAATTCCCTTTCTTCAACTCATATGGATGATCGGGAATTTTATCTTTGCTTTGATACTGATACTGATATATACCCGCCCTCTCCCTCCCCTCTTGTACCATTCTTGTCCAGCATGCTTCACCTTGTTTGTGGTTGCTAAGAAGACGAGTCACTCCCTTCCAAACTTTTAGCCAACAATAGATTCCCTAACTGGACTCCTCTTTCCCATTTATAATCAGCATCTTTCTTCGTCCCAAAAAATCTCACCACTTTCGCCTGCCTTCACTCATCATCGGAGAAATTTTTGAGATAGAGAATTTTCCAAGTCACTGAGTTCGGGAAATTCCTTTTTTGTTCTTTTGCACGCCAAGTATATGACTTCAGTCTCAATGAGCGCGCGTAGGCCGGCGTCGTGGACTTCCCAGCAGAACAAATTGTTCGAGAGAGCTCTGGTGCAATTTGACAAGGATACCCCTGACCGTTGGCAGAACGTGGCCCGGGCCGTCGGTGGTGGAAAATCGCCTGAAGAAGTGAAGATACACTACGAAATTCTTCTCGAAGATTTGAGGCTAATTGAATCCGGCCGTGTTCCCATACCTAATTACAGGACGGGTGGCTGCAATGGAAGCGCTGATGAAGAGAAAAGGTACTGGAATATTACTCTCTATTTAGAAAAAAAAATTTTTTTTTTTCTCCGAAGGCACATAATTAATAGTAGTATATTACAGGCTTTCCTCAAATTGACTTCTTTTGCATGAGAAAATAGAGTAATAACTAATAATAGATTACATCCAATTTTTCTTCACCGAAAGTACTGTCACTAAATAATAATTATACATTGTCCTATGTTTTATTGGCAGGCTTCTGAGGTATCTCAAGCTGCAATGAAATCGAAGAAAGCAATCTATAAATCATTGCCGCAGGTGGTCTGGTCTATATAAAAAAGAATGCTACAATACGTACATGATTTTGTGTTTTTGTGATCCTTTCTTTTGCAATTATTAACTCATCGCACTAATTAATAGTACGTATTGAGTAAATTATCAGTTTCGTTCATGTAAATATTTGCTCGTTTTAATTTCTCCCTTAGGTAACATTTTCTTGTACGCTAGAAATCAAGGGCCTATATATTCCATGTTCACAAAAATCAATTTACATTTGTCTCAATATTTTGGTTTTTATCATTTTCGCTCTGTTCAAGCATCCAGAACGCAGTTCGAATACTCTCAACTTCACTGCCCTTATCATTTTTAGGCAGCTTATAGATGGCACATTTATAATAGAAATTAGTGAAAATAATTTCTAAATTTTGAAATTGAAATTATAAGGAGGAAGATCAGAATCAAAATCAATTCAGAATGTTCAGAAAAGTGAAGCTAACTAATTCAAGTTTAATTTTTACTAAAGGAAATGTATCGGCACATATGTTGCAAAATTGATGCAAATTCACCAAACATCCAAAATCATCTTTTATATATATATATATATATATATATATGTATATATTTAATTTTTTAAAATGTACATTCATTTAAATTCATTTATCATAATGAATATTTATAAAATTCAATAAACATTCATTTAAAAAAGTATAAATTAGTCAATGTTCATTAAATAAATTTAATTAATTACACTTTAACCTTAATATATTTTAAATCTCTTTAACACTATAATTTATTTTTTCATGTTTGGAGAGAAAAAAAAACTCACACACATTTTCTCTCTCTCTCTCTCTCTCTCTCTCTCTATATATATATATATATATATATATATTTAACTCCAAGAACTAGTTTATGTACATAAATTTTATTATGTATTATTAATTCCATATAGAGTTTTCCTCATACAAAGAAAAAAGAAAAAGAAAAAACTACATTGAGAGAATGAAATCTTCAATCATGACTTCTCTTTCCCTTAATGTATTCAAATTTCTTGACTCATTTTTCTTTTATTGATCAATTCAATATCGGACAAAAAATATATCTCAAGTAATTGATAATTAAGTTTTTATAAAATTTTAAAACAAAAAAAAAATTGTAAGAAAATTTTCAATTTCATATCAAACTAAGTTTTTATATTATTATTATTATTATTATTATTATTATTTTCTATAGTTTTATTTTTATTTTATTTTATTTCTTTATTAATTCAATATTTTTCCTATTTCAGCTCCTAAAGATGAAGTCTTTGACGAAGGAACGACAACCAATTTTGCTCCATTAGTTGCCAAATTAGGTTGAGAAAGTTTATCTATTATTAAAAACTTTTATGTATTTGGATATATTTAAAATAAATCATATTGGAGGTGAATATTTCCTACAATCATTTTCCCTGTTCTGAAATTTTCCTTTTTTCACATATATGATAGGACTTATTTTTTAAATGAAGCATTATTTGACTCTGGAGAAAAAAAGGATAACTCTTATCCCATAATTTATTGTTTTTTCATTGAGAAGTTTAAAATAAATGATCTTTTATCTCATTTGATATGCTTACTTAAGTTTTAATAGCATATGAAAAAGATAAGATATTCAATAAATATTTAAGATAAAACTAGTATTTTATTTTGAAATATATATATATACATATATATATATATATATATCTCAAGGTGAAAAAGAGGTTACCACGTTCATTTGAAGCTATTTATTTGTCTTTTTTTTATAACACACTTGAAGCTAATTTAAAATTACAAAAAATTTGCACAAGACCAATTCTCAATTCATTTGATAGGAGTTTATTTTTTTAATAAAATCAATTGATATTGTAGTTATTATTTTTACATTTTTCTAATACATATAGATGATTAGTTGAATTAAATATTAAGAAAAAAATTGAACATGATGTTAAATAATAAAAACTACATTAAAAAATTTAATTGAATACAATTACAATGAAATGAAATAATCAACCCTAAAATAAAAAATAAAAAAATCAAAGTTAGATTGATAAATAAGTGTCCATGAACATTTATGAATCATTTAGTTTAATAATTTGAATTTAAATAGATTGAGATGAATTTAAATTTATTCAAATAGATTTTGACATTCCTGTACATGGGTACGGCACAAGGAAAAGGGCAATTTTGAGGCAATAGTTCAAAAGGATAACATGGGACGTTTGTGAACCTTACCAGAATCTTTGCAGGATTAGTATACTTAGGATAAAAAGTGAAAGAGAGGAGGAAATAGATTTCAAAAGCTCCCAAGGATAGAATAAAGACAAATTAAATTAGTCGTTAGTACTAAATAAAATAGAATTAGATTTAATTTATTTTAGGAGATGTAGCGATCAGCTTGCCTTCCATTCCTCCCTTCCACGATCCTAACTAAGCCTAGCTAAATAATCCATATCGAGTTTCCATCTGAATACAATACTGTTAAATCCTCTAAGCTTTATATTCTACCCGTTTGAAAATAAATAAACCAACGAAAAGATACTTCTATGTTGACATTTGAGTACTTCTTGAGTTCCTTTCAAAGGAAACATAAATGCATATATAATTTCCTTGATTCTCCAACTCAATCAAATTCAGTGAGCTCCTTAAATATAAAGGGGTTGGACTAATTGAACTCTATATAATTCTCGTTATACATTCCAATAAAATCGTTACAAAATTTAAGTGTAAAGTGATGCAAGAATCCTCTTGAGATGATGATTGTAAAGCCATGGACGCTCCAAGTGAACTATGTGTCCTGCCTTCGATATATACTGCAGGGTGGTTTCATCACCCAATTGTCTGTACGCACAAGTATAATTTGCAAAATAATATTACTAATTAACAAATATTTTCTAATAAAGGAAATTCTGATTTATGAAGGGGAAGGGAAGAGAAAATGGTGAAGAAGTTGTACGTACCCTTTGATATGGTAGGCAGTGTCCAAGTTTACAAATTTGTCATTTTCTGCCCACAACAAATGAAGTTTCTGCAGTAATTATATTTATGCATTTAAACCGATTAATTATCAATTTGTGCTGAATCCTTATTTGTGATACTTATTATAATTCACTTTGTAGGAAGCACAGAAGCAGAAGCTTAAAAGGAATTGAAAGAAATTGAAAAAAACCTGGGAATATTTAGCAGGGGAAAGCCCATCGTCAACTAATGCATTTAGAATTTCAGCTCTCTCTTTTCTGTGGGAGTACATAGCCTGCAATTCTTACCCCCATCAATTTTGAAACCATTGTTTGACAGTAAAAGCTAAAGAGCTTTTTTTTTCTTCATTTCTCCTTGGGAGAGGCAGGAACCTTGCCCATTTTTGCTGTGAAAGGGTTGGTTCAAAAACTGAAATTTGTTTCTAATCTATGCTGTTGTAAGTTAGCTCTATTTGAAAGTGGTTTAAACCCACATAAGTATTGAGGTTTTAAAAGCTAAAGAGTGCTTCCAAAAGATGGGAGAAAGGAACCTCATATATGTTTCCCAAAGCCATTTATCTTCAATATTGTTTAATCCAGGTGACTGGAGCAGCAAATAATGACTTTTGTTTGCTTCTAATGAGAGTTGAGAGACTATTCAAGAGGATAAAACCAAAAAAACTTATATGAGTGAGGTAAAATATTTTTATCGATTGAGTTATACCATGCACAAGAAACTATTTATTTATACTCCCTATCTTCAGACATTTTTTAATTTTGAATCTATAAAACTAAATGTTTATTTTATAAGTAAAATAAATACATTTTTATTTAAAATTAAAAAAAATTGCATATAAGTAAACTAAGGTGGTTCTACCGTTATCATATAAATAATAAAAACATTGTACTCCAAAAAAAATTTGAAAGTCAATTTTGTTTTAAATTAAAATAAATATTTAATTTTAAGCGGAAAAAATATATTAGTCCACTTTTGATTAAAATCTTGTGAAAAGAATTGAACCAAGGTTCAAAGGCCCAATTGTACGTAGCATACATACCTCCAAAAAATCCCTATAGACAAAATTAGGGAAGCTAGTCAAAAGCTTGTTGTGACTGCCAATTGATAGCAACAGTCTAAGTCCCTCGACTGTTTCCGGCAGCAGCATGCTCAGCGAGCTTAAGATACTTCCATCCAACTCCACAGGTGTGCCGGAAATAATCATGGACTCAACCAATTCTGGATGCAGCCTCGCCAGATTGAGCCCAACAATCCCACCATAGCTAAATCCAACAACTGTGCACTTCTTTACTCCCAATTTCCTCAACCCTTTTGCTAAGCACTCCACTTGAAAGCTTATTGACCTATCCGATTTGTCGGTGGTGGAATCTCCGAAGAAGAGGAGGTCCGGTACGTAAACATCATACTTGGCTATCAACGCTAGTACTTGGAAAACCCAAGTTAGGATTCCATCTGAGAAAAACCCATGAAGAAATACCACCGAAGGTCTGGTCACGGTTTGGTAATTCGGGTCCTTGGTGTTCTTGATTATGAGTTTTTCAGTTGGACCCCAGAAATTCATGGTTGTCCCCGGTTCAATCTCAATCTTTTGGGTGGTAATTCCTGCTAATTTCATCAATGCACGCACAAACAGCTTTAGTACTCGAAAAGAGTTCATTTTTTCTGTATTTCTAAGTAATACTACAGCAAGATTACAATATCAAATTAAAGAACCGGGGTAATAGAAAGATTTGGCCAATTGAAAAACGACCATATAGCCTATATATATAGGCCTTTCAGAAATGCCAAAATAGTTTCACTCGAGCGCGCGCACATGAAATTCAGAAACAGAGTGGAGACGAACTTTGCATATGTTTCACGCTTCATTTCTCGACTAACGGACAGTGCGTGAGTTGTTAAGCCCATTCTCAATAATTTGTTATTCTCTATATAATTCGGCTAAGCGATTTATATTTATTTATATATGGAGTACAGATCAAAAATATTTTTAAATTTTTTAATTATCTTTATTTATTATGTCTTAAAAATATATAAATTTTTGTAAAATAAAAATAAGAAAGATAATAAAATAATATTTTATAAAACAATTATCGTTATCCGTGAATGCAAAATATAACCGTCACATATATGCAGGCAGTAGGCCTTTGGGAAATGCAAAATTATTGTTATCCGTGAATGACAAGCGCAGGCGGGAGAGCGATACGCACCATCATTATCCAAGAAGCTCAGAGCCATAAGAATGAGATTTCATCATAAGAAAGACGACAAGGTTTTGTTAGTTAAATAAATGTCATTCAAGTTTTAAGATAAAAACGCGTGATTTTCAAAGAAGAAACCCATCAAAATATTCCATCTACATTACCTTCATTCATACTATGAAGATAGAATTATTTTCCCTTTTCGAATGTTTATAATGATAATGCATTTATTTTTCTTTTTCTATTTTACTATTGATCAAACGAAATAGAGTAATAAGTCATTTTTAAAATTTTCATCTTAAAAATTATCTAAATGCATAATTCTAATAAATTTATTCACCTTTAATTTTCATTCAATCAATTAATCAATAAAATTATGAATTTTATTCGATTAAATTTTTTTATTGTAATCAACTAAATAGGGATAAAAAAATAAAGATTTATATTTTTTTTACTTTTTAAATTACATTAAATATAATTTATTACTTTGTGTAAAAATAGAGATAAAGTCTATTTTATAGAAAGGAAGGAACACTTTTAAAACTATCATCAAATAATGATATACTCTAGTGAGTAGGGGTATTCATTTGGTTTAATGGTTTAGTTTCTAAAATTATGGTTTGGTTTTTCGATTTTCAGTTTCATGTTCAGACAAACCAAACAAAATCATATTAATCCTAAAACTAAACAACCAAAGGATCAAAATATTTCGATTTGGTTTGATTTAAATTAAATTTCTCCATTTTATAAATTACTAATATAATGTTTGTTAGTAAATCATTTGAAACAATTCATGACTAAAAAAAACAAAAAGTTCTTATAATAAAAATACATAAAAAATTAAAAGTCTCATGAAAAATTGAAGTTAAAGTATTCAATATAATATTCATAACATTTTAGTAAAAAAAAGACTTGTCGTTTGATGAATTAGAAAACTTTTTCATCAAAGATATCTGTCAAAAAAAATATGATAAAATTAGAACTTGAATTGTATTAAGAATTTAATTTTTTCCAATAATTAAATTATAATTGTTGAATTGTAGTGTTAGAGTTTTAAGTTTTGATATTTTTTTCATTAATATCTCAATTTAATAATAATAATAATAATATATTATGTTAAATTCGATTTTTTGATTATTCAAAATTTCTAAAATTGAAACCGAATATAAAACTATTCTTTTGAAAAATTTTGAATATCCAAACCAAATAAACTAAAAAAATCAAACTAATTTAAAATTATAAATTAATTCAAATTGATTTTTCGAATGGGTTTGATTTTTTATCATTTACAAGTGGGGCACCAACTGTGAATAGAGTTCGGCCACCTTTCTAATTTTGTCCTCTTTCCTTTCCAGTTGCTTTGACGTGGATTTGTCAACAGATTACCTGGAGGTTAATTGGGCCGGAATCGCCCATGCTATGGGCTGGAGAATACCTTAAGCATCACCTCCTCTTTAAGTTCAAACGTTAAAATGGAAAGTATTTGATAGATTGGGCTTATTTTGGTATGACTTCTTCTGCAGGTTGGGACTTGGGAACACAAAAAGAACATGCACGAGTAATGCACTGGCATGGGTTTATAGAAATCTTCAGTTGTAGTAAGCATACATTCATCATATATAATCCAAAAATTTTCAATTCTTTTAGCAATAAAACTAATCTTTTCATCATTTTTTATAAGATATATTAACTAAAATTTCTTATTCTTAATTATAAAATGTTTTGCTACTTTCTATTGTTATATATATGTTATTTTCAAATTTACTCATACTTTATTAAGAGAGAATAAGAGAACAAATACTTCATTTTCAAAAAAAAACTAAAATAAATAAACGTATAGTGAAAAGTAAAATAATTTATTGATATATGAGAAATTACTTAAAACATTTTATAAAAAGAGACGGATATAGTATATCATTTTTAAAAGTAGATGTGTAATCGATATTAAGTTGAGTTTGGATTTACTTTGAGCTCGAGCTCGATCGAGCATAACTAAAAATTGAAGTTTGAATTCGACTAGTTAAATTGATAGCAAATTCAAGTTTGAACAAAGACTAGTTTTCAAGTCATGTTATTTCTTAAAATATATTTAATTTGAAATTTGAAAAACATAAAAAAATTATAATATAAGTGGATAAAATCAAATGGACTTCAATCTATTTAAATCCAAATTATTTATAATCTTTTTATAAATAATTTAAATTGTTTGGATATAAATGTATTCATGGACATCAATTTATCAATATAATTTTTATAATTTTTCATTATATTCATTTAAGTTTCTTAATATTATCTTTATTTCTACACTCATCTTCAATTGATTTTTTCTTTTGTTTTAATCTTAGTACTTAAATAACGTCAAATAAAATTTATAGGTATTTTCTTAAATTGATCATGACATATTTTTAAGTTATCATTTCTATCTTCCAACAACATATACAATGAATCTTAATTAATTCTTTAAGCTTTCAGCAACATAGATTATCCTAACCATTTCAAAGCTTTGCGGACTCATAAATTAGATCATCCTATTTTATTTAGAAACAAAAGAAGTTAATAGGAAGCCACCTAACCATTTCCAAAACATTCCAAGATCATGTGGAAATTAATGGTCAGATTGTCTATCTGCCCACCATTCTTTACTCCCCAACCCGCAATCTACTCCAATCGTACATTAAATAAATTTTATTGTCTCAAATTATAAAATATTTTATTATTTTGTATGATTATTATATATGTCATTTTTAAATTTAACGCTACTTTATTGAGAAAGAGAACAAATAATCATTTTTTAAAGAGAGACAAATAAATAAAGGACAAAATTTCTTGATATGTTTGAAATTGATCAAGGGATGAAGGAGGGAGTAACACACAATCCGTAAAAAACGAGAACTAGATTTAATTAGTCATTGTCGGTGGTGGGTCTAAATGTATTTGGATTGGATTTCTTTCTATGAATTCATTGTAAATCCAAGAGTAAATCAGGGTGGTATATAAAGGATCTAATTCCAAGCAAATCACATAAAACTCAATCAACCAAGAACAATCAAATGTAAAGAAACAGCATGCATCCAGACATACATTATGTGATGAGTGGAGGGAAATAGAGTTTGATGATAGTTCTAGAGATAGAAAGTGTGAGAGGGGTTTTTTTTGCCGATTAACATCAAAGAGAAACGACATGAAATTGCATCATATGTTGCAACAAACAAACATGATATAAAATTTGGAACCTTGTAGAGATTGAATAGCTGGATGAAAAAGAGAGGAAAAAAAAAAAAAAAACAAGGTGTGATTCCGATTTTACCCATGTGATATGAGTCATTAATTGTTGATCATTAACATTGACCTCATCGATTATTTTTATAAAATTCATTAAAAGGATCAACGTAAAAACGTTAAAGACAAAAATAAATACTAAAGTTATTAGAAGAAATGTTACGATATTAAATTCATCAATTTTCCGTAGCTTTTTTTTTTTTTTTGTTATGGGGCCCTGTATATAGGGATGGCAATGAAGCGGGGATTGTTGGGGATTCGATTCGCCCCGCCCCGTTGGGATTCAGTATTCCCCGACTTCAGTGGGGGCGGAGGCGGGGGCGGGTTTTAAAATGCGGGGATTAGTGGGGGCGGGGGCGGGGGCGGGGACTGATTTGTCCCCACTGAATCCCCGCGGGGATTCGCCTTCGTAAATCCCCGACTTCGGCTTCAGCTTCGGTATCTCTAATAAAAATACTATTTTATTCATAGTATTTTTTTAAAAAGAAAACAATTTTATCCATTTGGTTACTTTAAAAAAAATTTAAAATAAATTGAGTTATATTATTAAAGGAGTTTACATTATTATACCTAACTAACTATAAGTTTATATTATTAACTATGTGGATTCAAATAAGTTTATATTATTGACTAATTAATTATGAATTATATTATTAAAAATGTAAATTAAAATAGTTATATTATTATTTATGTAACTATATATGAACATTAAAAAAATTATGTAAATATGATTATTAACTTTATTGATTTAAATGAGTTTATATTATTAAATAAATACTTAACTAACTATGAATTATATTATTAACTGTATTGATTCAATGAGTTTATATTATTAACTATGTAGATTAAAATGAATTTATATTATTGACTAAGTAATTATGAATCATATTATTAAGAATGTAAATTAAAATAGTTATATTATTTTATTTATATAACTATATATGAACGTTAAAAGAACTATGAAACTATGATTATTAACTATATTGATTTAAATGAGTTTATATTATTAAATATATACTTAACTAACTATGAATTATATTATTAACTGTATTGATTCAATGAGTTTATATTATTAACTATGTAGATTAAAATGAGTTTATATGATTGAACCATAATTAGCTTAGTTTTCTATGGGTTATTATGATGTTTATTAAGTTTAAATCTAGCTAATTATGTGTTTTGGTGATTTTAATGATTCTTTACACTATTACTTTTGTTTTCAGGTCTTTAGAAGATTTAGAAGATGTTGGAATGAAATTGGAAGAAATCGGGATTTTGAGGATGGATATTTAGAAGAAGGGAGAAGTGGACGCGCAGGACAGTCAAGTGGACGCGCAAGGCCAGGAGGTGGACGCGTCCACCAAATTTCACGCGTCCACCCTCAGAAGTTGGACAGTAAAGTGGACGCGCAGGGAGACCAAGTGGACGCGCAAGGCAAGAAGGTGGACGCGTCCACCAAATTTCACGCGTCCACCCTCAGAAGTTGGACAGTAAAGTGGACGCGCAGGGAGACCAAGTGGACGCGCAAGGCAAGAAGGTGGACGCGTCCACCAAATCTCACGCGTCCACCCTCAGAAGTTGGACAGTAAAGTGGACGCGTCTCATCTACTCAGGCGTCCACTTTGAAGAGTCGGGCGTCCACTTTCCGAATTCAAGTTTTAAGATTGTTTTAAGTAGTTTCTAATTAGGATTTTTAGAAATTAATTAAATCTAAAGACTAAAAATGAAATTAATTACTAAGCCCTAATCCCCTAACTCTTCAGACAGAGTTCAGTCTGTCTTCTTTCAGACTTTCACCCGCCGACTCACGCCTCTCCCTGTCTCTCAGTCTCACACCCGTCGACTCACGCCTCTCCCTGTCTCTCAGTCTCACGCCGACCAGCCTCCAGCAGAAGCTTCAGTAGGTGAGCTTTCTCTCTGTCTTTTTTTTCACCCAGTCTCTCTTTTTTTTTTCATGGTTTTGTTTTCTCTCTGTAACAGTTGGGATTGCACTTTCTGTTTTAATTTTTTGATCTGCAATATGTCTAAGCAATATTTGGGATTGGAAGGTAAGGATAAGTATATGGGATTGGAATAGGATGGTCATGAATCACTGCATAATTAATCTATTTTGTCAAATCTGGAAATGGTTTTTTCCTTGGCATGGCTCAACTCAAATTGCAAATGCAAGCCATGCTTCTGAGTTCTGATTTGATTTTTCTTCTTTCCCTTTGAGCTCATCTCCTCTTGCTGTTTCCCTGCAAATCCCACAGAGAAAATGCTCCTTCCTGTAAATGTGTTTGGCTATATGGAGATCCTTCTGGAGATCAACAATGAGTTAGTTATTGATCACTTACTCATACAAGCTCCCTGATTTTCATAATTGCTTTGCTCTCTGTCCTGGTATGTTTCCCGTTCTTCAGTTGCCCTAGGCCCCCTTATAGGCTTGATCTAATTTGTGAATATCTTAAAGGGTTTACACAGAAACATTACTAGAAATTACAATTGCTAATTTTTCATCTTGATAGTACTAAAATTCAGTCCACAAGAAGAATAGGTTATCAACTATGAGTGACTGTTTGTTCTGAATTTCTTGAGTATGCATGATAAACTGGAACTAAGAGTTCAGGCTGTTCAGCCCTTGAGTGATTGAACTTATTTTATCTCAAAATATATATATATGATGAATAAATTATTTTTACTCTATGTCTACCCACTGTTTTCATGTCCAATAATTGTTGATTATAAAGTTTAGAGAGTAAGATAAGTCATACACTTGATACATGGGGACAATTTGATCCAAATCTGTAGACTGCAAAGTAATTGTGACAGAATATATTCTTACTCAGTTGTAGAATGCAAGAGAATGCACTAGCAGTCTTGAAACATCAAAATCATAACTCACTTATGTTTCTTTGTGGTGTAGAATTTTATCTGTTTCTTTGTTTCTGTTTCTGTTTGTCTCCCTGTTTCTGTTTCTGTCTCTTTGTTTCTGATTTTCAATCTCTGGTTCAACTTTCTGGTCTTTAAAAATAATATTTTTTCTGTTTTTAATGGGTATTAATCACAGATGGAAGAAACTGAACAAAGTCAAAGTTCAGTTAAATTCGTTGAAACAGATAGTACCAATCAATCTGATTGCCCTGTTGATAAAGTGAATATTAGTAGTGAAAATGAGGTAGCAAATCAAGTGACAAAAGCCAAAGATGATGTTGGACCTAAAGGAAGGCAGAAGTCAAAGGCATGGTATCATTTTAGGCAAGTCACATTTAATGGCAAACCTAGAGCTGAGTGTATATATTGTAACCTCTCACTTGTCAGTGGTTCTAAAAATGGTACAACTCACTTAACTGATCATCTCAAATTATGTCCAAAGAAAAAGAATCAAGATATTAAACAATGTTTGTTGGCTGGACATAAAAGTAGTCCATCTTCTACTGTGACAACTTTAGATACAATCCATTTTAGTCCTGAAGTGTCAAGGAAAGATTTGGCTGAAATGGTAATTATACATGAGTATCCTTTGTCCATGGTTGATCATTATGGTTTTCGAAGGTTTATTACAAATTTACAACCTATGTTCAAAATTATCTCAAGAAATACTTTGAAAAGTGATATCTTGAAGATTTACATTGATGAGAAAAAGAAGATGTTTGATTTGCTGAACAAGAATATTGGGAGGATTGCAATTACTTGTGATATGTGGACTGCTAATCACCAGAATAGATCTTATATGGCTGTTACTGCACACTTTATTGATAATACATGGCTGCTACAACACAGAATTTTAAGGTAAATTAATAGAAACTTATATTATAATGATTATTTAGTGATTTTCATTGATTTTAAAATATAACTAAACTTCTTCTTCTTTTTTTATACTATTAACAGGTTTGTTTATGTTCCCTTTCCACACACTAGTGAGGTGTTAAGTAAAGTATTGGAGGATACTTTTTTTGATTGGAACATTGATAGAAAATTATCAACAATAACTCTTGATAACTGTTCAACAAATGATGCAATTATTCATGATATTATGGGAACACTTGACAAGAGTTCACTTATTTTGCATGGTAGTCTATTTCATATGAGATGTTGTGCACACATCTTGAACTTGATAGTTCAAGATGGAATGTCAGTAATCAGTGAAGAGATTGAGAAGATTCGTGAAAGTGTTAAATTTTGGACAGCCTCACCGAAAAGAGAACAAAAATTCGAAGAAGCAGCACGTCAACTAGATTCTCCACATACCAAGAAGCTTGCTTTAGATTGCAAAACTAGATGGAATTCGACATTCTTGATGCTTTCTACAGCTTTGTTGTACAAAGATGTGTTCTATAGGTTGAAAAGAGAGCGTCTATTTACTTGCTTGCCAACTGAAGAAGAGTGGTCTTTGGCACAAGAAATATGTGATCATTTACGTTTGTTTTATAAAGCTACAAATATATTTTCAAAGATCAAGTCTCCTACTGTTAATGAATTTTTCACTACTATTTGTGAAATTAGAGTTAAGCTTAATAAGTTAGTTAGTAGTGAAAATGAATTGGTGAAGATCATGGCTGAAAAAATGATTGTTAAATTTGAAAAATATTGGAATGTTGTTCATGGCATTATGAGTGTGGCTACAGTTTTGGATCCTAGATATAAGATGACTTTGGTGGTTTTTATGTTTCCTAAAATATTTGGTGGTGACTCTACAACTAGAATTGAGCATATTAAGAATTTATGTGTTGACTTGTATAATGAATACAAGTCTAAAATGAAGAGGTCCAACAAGGAGGAAATTTATACTTTGCTTGGAAAGCGGTCAAGGGGTGAAGAAATGGAAGAAGAAGATGCTCTTGCTGGATTTGATGAGCTTGTAGCAGTTACGGATAGTTCTTTGCAAGAAAAATCAGAATTAGATAGATATTTGGTAGAAGAACATTTACCAAGAAATTCAGAATTTGATATTTTGGCATGGTGGAAGAACAATGGAACTAAATATCCTGTTCTTCAGATGATTGCTAGAGACATTTTTTCTGTTCCAGTTTCTACAGTAGCATCTGAGTCTGCTTTTAGTACGGGAGGTAGGATAGTGAATCCACATCGTAGCAGGCTTCTTCCAACTACACTTGAAGCATTAATGTGTGGTCAAAATTGGTTATCATGGAAATTGAAAGGTATTTATAAAAAAAAACTAGTTCATTTATTGTCCTTCTGTTTTTTTTACTAGTTTATCAATTTTTAATTAATTATGTTTATGTTTTTTTTACAGCTTCTGATGGGGAGCTTATGAATATTTTAGATGATGTGGATGATAATGAGGTGGTAAACTCTATTAATTTGTACATTGGTTTAATATGTTATTATTTTGTTCTCATATATGAATTACTTCAAATAAAGTATTATTAATTATTTCTATATTATTTAGGTGACCGAGATTTGCACTATTGTCATGGAATGATCCATAGTTCCAACAGACGCATTGTGGGAGAAACTGAAGTCAGTGGCTGAGAAGAAGGTATGTTGTAAGCCAAACACGTGATCTAATTTGATGACTTAGTTGGAGCATATAGACTTGTGTATTCATGTACATCTGGATTTCATCCTTAAAGTACAGTTTCTTAGAGTGCATTTTAATTTTATTTGTTTGCTTTGGATGTATAAAATAAGCATTTTCTGGACAATTTGCTAATTCTGTTTTTCTGTTTTCTTGAGTTCTGTTTTTCTGGACAGTTTCTGTTTTCTTGAGTTCTGTTTTTCTGTTTTTCTGAACTTTATTTGGTAACCAACAGGTTTATTTGTTATTGTTGGTGGCTTTTATCAGAATTCCTAGATGCCTAAGAACTAAAAGAATCTGTTTTCTTTTCTTTCTTTTTAAAATTAAAGTAGAATATTATTCATGAATTTCATTTTTTTTCATTTTTCTTCAACAGTTGCTTATGGTTATGGTTGATCTCTAAATGCATTGCAGGACATGTGCTAAAGACTGAAAGCTGAATTTTGGAAGATTGTTGTATTTATAGTTTTTAAGGATAATGATTTATATTTATATTAGTGGTTGTATTTGATATATGAAATATTTCATTATTTTGTATTTGAAGTTTTTAGTTTGGAAGCTTTATTTTTTAAAAATTTTAGTATGAGACAAACATGTTTAAATGAGCTTGGGTCTTAATATTTGTAGTTTACTATGATGGAATATGCATTTAGTTTATTTTAGATTTTAGTGGTATGATGAAATTTTTTTTTTTTTAAAAGAAAAATTTAAAAATTGAAGTGGGTCAAACAGGGGTCAAACAGGAGGTCAAAACGGGGTCAAAACGGGGTCAAAATGGGGTCAAAACGGGGTCAAAATGAAGCTGAATTGAAGGCGGGGACGGGTGTTCTAAAGCGGGGTCGGGGTCGGAGTCGGGGTTTATTCAAACATTCTAAAGCGGGGACGGGGCGGGGGCGGGGACGAGTCTTCTAAGGCGGGGTCGGGGTCGGAGGTAGGGGACTCCGGCCCCGCTTCGCCCCATTGACATCCCTAAGTTAGATTAGACAGTAGATTCCCATTTCTCTATTTCCATTTTATTAATAACTCATGACTGAAGCATCTTGGAACCATCGTCTCCGGACCGTTTAGTTACTTATATTAGTAGTAATTAATTTTTCATAAATTCCGTTGTCGACAAAGTTTACGTGGGAAATCTGAAACTCTTGTCACAATAAAATAAAATATATATGGTCTTACTACTGCTATGGTATTACTACAAAGTTCACCTGAATTTGATTCGTTTTAAAAAAAAAAAAAAAAAGAAAAGTTTTAATGATATTGAATTGCAGATTGAGTAATGAGTTTTGGAGTATTAATTAAAGGGTAGCTTGAATTATACGATATTGAGGCTTCATTGTTTTCATATTTTCCTAATTTTCTTCAAGAAACCAGTAAAAGCTATACCAGTGTCTGCATTAGTCATTATCGCAATATTTGTCTCAGAATGCCATAATTTTTGCTTCTCAGTTTTCGACTGTGGTCTTTTTCCAATCATGGTACCACAACTAACACGTGCAGTGTCACAAGGAATGAGTGAACATATAGCTGTCATCTTTCTTGATTTCTAACCAAGTCTCCATCATGATATGGCTGCTGGGACATTGACCTAATCAATTATGTTTAGCTTTTTTGATACCTTAAAGTGTTTGATGAATTTGTCAAATAAAACAGACAAGTGGTTACTTTTTTTTTTTTTTTTTGGTGGTGGGGCGGGGTGGGCATTGATATCTAAAAGAGTTGTAGAAAAATCTTGGGCTGTTTTCATTGTCAACAGAGCCGATGTGAGTGCCATTAAATTCTGGTCTTGCAAGAATTGGGGATTCATACAATGGTGGGCGGGTATTTCTAGCGTCTCGGGCGGGTATTTCTAGCGTCTCTGTCAGACCAAGTTAAAAGAACAGTTTCAAAAGTCTTTTTTCTTCGCATTGGGTTTCTGATAAAGAACTCGATTTTCTAGTTCTCCATTAATTCTCAGGTGATCTTCAAGGCGATCCCTTCTTTAGTGCTTTACTAGTCATCTTCTTACCTGTTTCTTCATTTGCCTTGGTTTTCAGTTCAATTTGTGCTATTCTGGCATGATGAGAATTCAGATTCATGACTTGCTTATCAGAACATTATTGGTTTTCTGTCTGATTGGTACTTCACTAGAATTTGATCCTGAGGATAACTATTTGATAGATTGTGGATCATCTGATGATACATCTGTTGATGGTCGAGTTTTTATGGCTGATAGTTTGAATTCCAGTGTTCTTTCAACTCCAGAAAGAATCTTTGTTAATACAAGTTCGAATTCCATTCCATCTACCACCTCTAGTTTAGCTTTGTATCGAACTTCTAGAATTTTTAATGGAGACTCTCAATACAATTTTTCAATCAAGGGAAAGGGGTGGCATTGGATTCGCCTGTATTTCTTTCCTTTTGCCAATGGAAAATTCAATTTGAGCACTGCAAGATTTTCTGTTTCTGCCCAAAATTTCACCCTTTTGAAGGATTTCCAGCCATCAAGTGTCCCTGTAGTCAAGGAATTTTCAGTGAACATAACTACCAGCAATCTAGCTTTGAAGTTTACCCCTTCTAGCAATTCATTGGCCTTTCTAAATGCTTTAGAAGTCATCTCACTCCCTGATGAACTCATCCCTGTTTCTATTACGATGGTTGGTCGTCATGGGGGAAATCAGAATCTGGGAGCACAAGCACTAGAAACAGTAGTCAGGGTGAATATGGGTAATGAAGCAGTATCCCCTCGAAATGATACCTTGTGGCGGCTTTGGTTGTCTGATCACGATTATTTGACGAATCCTGATTTTGTCGAGTTGTGTCAAATGTTGGATTGGTGAATTACACTGAAGGAGAAGCTACTGAGAACATCGGTCCTCCTTTAGTTATGGGTCTGGAACTAAGCTGCGTTCAAAATGGGATCCCAACACTCAAATCAATGTAACCTGGTTGTTCAATGTTGATCCTGGTTTTGAATACTTTATTCCGCTTTCACTTTTGTAATCTATTAAGACAAGCTGTTTCCAAGAATTTCTTCTTCAATGTGTTTCTCAACTTTGATTTTGCTGCTAAAGATCTTAACCTTAGTGCTCTTGGTGCCCCTGAGTACAAGGATGTAATTGCAAGTTCCAATAATGTTTCTCAGATTAGAATCAGTATTGGTCCTTCAAGTGTGCTAAATGCTTATCCGGATGGCATTCTAAATGGGCTGGAGATCATGAAAATCAGCAATACTAGAGGCAGTCTTGCTGCTGCAGATGGTGAAATTCATTCCTCAACATCCACTTCCAAGTTTAAAGTTTGGATGATAGTGTGCCTGGCTGTTGGATTATTGTTGATTCTTGTGGTTTCAGCTCTGGTGTTTGTTCTGGTATTCAGAAGAAGGAAGCGTGCACTGGTAATCCACTCTACGCCAGAACATTGCAAAATGTATGGACAGAGTTCTGAGCATAATAAACATTCTGAAGATTCATCCATCTTTTCAAGGTCAAAGATGGGGTACCGCTTCCCTTTTGTAGCAGTCCAGGAAGCCACAAATAATTTCAGTGAGAGTCTTGTTATCGGTGTTGGTGGATTTGGAAAAGTTTACAGGGGAGTTTTGAGGGATGGGACAAAGGTGGCAGTGAAGAGAGGAGTTTCTGAATCCAGCCAGGGCCTTTCAGAGTTTAAGACTGAAATTGAAATGTTATCCCAATTTCGTCATCGCCATCTTGTTTCATTGATTGGATACTGTGACGAGAGAAACGAGATGATCATAATTTATGAATTCATGGAGAAGGGTACCCTCAAGGATCATCTATATGGATCAGATCATCCCAAATTGAGCTGGAGACAGAGGCTTGAAATATGCATTGCATCAGCAAGAGGACTTCACTATCTCCATACCGGATCAATGAAGCCAATTATTCACCGTGATGTTAAGTCCGCAAACATACTGCTGGATGAGAATCTAATGGCAAAAGTTGCAGACTTTGGACTTTCAAAAACTGGTCCAGATATTGACCAGACACATGTTAGTACAGCAGTAAAGGGAAGTTTTGGTTATCTTGATCCAGAGTATTTGACAATGCAACAATTGACTGAGAAATCAGATGTATACTCGCTCGGGGTAGTTATGCTTGAAATCCTGGGAGGAAGGCCCGTTATTGATCCATCACAGGCAAGGGAAAAGGTAAACTTGGTGGAATGGGCAATAAAGTGTTCAGAAAGAGGGGCACTGGAAAATGTTGTAGACCCTCATATTGTTTGTGAAGTTAGACCTGAATCTCTGATGAAGTTTAAGGAGACTGCTGAGAAATGCCTGGCAGAACGGGGTGCTGATAGACCCACAATGGGAGATGTGCTATGGAATTTGGAGAGTGCAATTCAACTTCAAGGAAATGATCCAAGACAGGTAAACGATGAGCCGGCAAATACTCATTCCGAGATCGGTGTCTCTGTCACAGAGATTAGCTTGGGAGATCTAGGTGATCTTGCTGATGTATCAATGAGAAAGGTCTTCTCTGAAATGGTAAAAGCTGAGACCTAGGAGACTCAACTCAGTATATGAATGTTGAAACATTTCACGTTGATCACTTAGGATGATATATTCGTTCTTTGTCTGATAGAGTTTGCAGTCAGTCCCCCCCCCCCTCTCCCCCAACACCTAGTGTACAGAAGCAGCAAAAGGCCTTGCCAACTGTTCATTTTTCTTTTATTATGCTATAAAACAGGTAGGGAGATTGGTAAGTGAATGAAACACAGTTTCAAGGCATCAGAGATGTATACTGAAAATTAGTGCAGGACCAAAAGTTTTCTTCTACTTGTAGATGTTGCTTAGTCTAAGCTCCTCCTACTACTACTCCTGGCTAACCATGCCATGAGGATTTGTTGTTTATTCTTCGTCAAAATCTGAAGTCGAAATTTTTTTCCAGGACAAAAGAGAAAGATCATCACCATTCACGATAAATACATTAAGCTTCAATATTACTAATTTGGAAACTCAACGATTTCAAAATATTACCAGAAAAACCTTCCAATGCTTCTGCAATCGTTTTTGGTATACGAGTTTAGAAGCCAGAAAAATGACTGTTCTTCGGTGTCTAATAAAGAAAACCAATTTGATTGACTAACAACATCTGCAAGGATACCAATGTTGGTTTCAACTTCTTGAAATGCCTTATGTTTTTATCAGGTCTAGTATAGCTGTCACACAAGTAGTGGCGGACGCCCGGATTTTGCATTTGGCCGGGGAACCATACTTCCAAGAGAACTCCGGTGAAAGTTGGATGGCAACGGGTACGAGTGAGGTAAGATGAAAATCCTAATTAATATTTTAAAATACAAAGACATTAAAATATACATTCATATGATTAAAATCGATACTCGTACTTATCCTCATTACATCTTTAGCCCTACCATTAAATAATATTATATATACATCTAACATATAAATAAAAATTCGCAATACAAAAATAATATTTTTTATTGGATAAAAAGATTTTACAATCAATTTAGAAAATTTAAAATTCAAACATTACATTATCAAAATGCATTCAAGAGGGCAAATGACCGTCTATTTATTATAAGTGAAATATATACTTAGGCAAAATTGAACTCTTAGGCCAACAAGTGAAATTTTCCTATTTATTGTAAATGCAATATTTACTTTGATGTGCTTAATTATCATGAGATTTAAAAAGAACATAGCAAGATGATAATTTAAATAATGGTCCAAGAACATGATAATCACAAGTTGTAATCACAACGTAAGAATCAATTTTATGTCAATTAAAATACCTCCTTTTACACAATCAATAGACATAAAAATTACCGAATTACTTTTTCTCTCTCCTTTCTCCTTTTTCTTTCAAAGTCTTTTTGCAATAAATGTAAGTTTTTCTTTACGTATTCCGGCCAGTTCAAGGCTCCTGCTTTGATCTTGGTCGGTTTTTCTTCTTTCCCACTTCTTAGTGTTTTCTTTCAACTGTTTGCCTACAAACCTTAAATATCTTTCCTCTTTTTGGTATTTTCTTTTCCAAATCTATGATGGACTTGTTGTATTGCCATCCTATATCAATACATCGATGGTTTTCATTCTCCTTTCTTGGAGAATCTTATTTACACAAACTAGATTTGAGTCCTTTTCCATTTTTTCTTCCCCCTCCTAGACCTTTTTTGAAACATTTGATACTCTTAATGTTCCTTGAAAGCTTACTCAAAATTGAAGTTGAAAAATGGTACTTGTTGCATCAGATTTTGAAGAATATGACTAAGAATAACAAGAAAAATATGATGTTTATTGTTTTTGTTTTATTTTGTTTTTTTTATGTTATTGTAACCCTTGTTGTATTTATTTTATCTATTATCATGAATTTTTTACTCATGTGTAATTTGTTCCTTTTTTCTTTAATGAACTTTTCCTTAATTATATATATAAAAAAGTTGCAATGACATTGTTTAGCACTGCTCACTTAATTTTTCCAAAAAATTTTACTTGTCACTATCCTATATATTTTTTTTTCGTAAAATTTATGTAGCATTTACCTTTCTATTTCTATAAAAGAAAAGAATATGTTTTATTTTAGTAGCTTTTTTCTTTATTTTATAAAAAGTTATGATGTATATTAAAATATAATTTGAGAAATCATTACTTACTCAATAAATGCACATATAAAATGTTTCTTTTTATTTGAATAACTCCATTTTAAAAATAAATAGTTATAAAATCCAAAAATCTGTCAAAAAGTATTATTATTATTATTATTATTATTATTATTGCATATTTCAAAAGTCCAACTAACTATAACTAGTCATTATTGAGACACTTCTTATCAATTTCTTCATTATCCCATAATAATTATGGGTATATTTATTATCATCACTATGATCAATATTGTTTTCCCATAAAAATTTGTCCAAATGAAATTTCAATTCAATTTTTTTTTACAATTTTAAAACTTCAATTTTTTAAAAATACATGTATTCTTTCCAAATACCTAAATAATCAAAGCCTTGCCTCTTATCTCCCATCAATAAAGTACTATGGCTAAATTTGAAGAATTGAAAATAGTTTTTTTTATTGGTTTTGAAATGAGAATATCATTTTACGTTTTTTTTATAAATTGAAAGTTTGATATGACATTTTTAAAGTTATATATTATTTATAATAATATAAAATATAATAAAAAATATTTAAGATTGTGTATTTAATTAAAAATTAATGAAAAATATTAATTAAATGAAATATTATTTATATGAATATATGAAATCTTGAATGTAATAAAATTTGTAGAAGTAGAAAGTTATTTTTATGGAAAATAATAAATTTTTTTCAAATATAATTTAAATTTCCCTTCATTTCAAATTCTATTCCAAATTTATTTTCCTATCGACCAAAAGGGGACCCCTTTGGTAGCTGGACGCCTGGACACTTTTATTCGAAGCCCAAATCCAGAAAAACCTAATCGCATCCATATCTTTTCCCACTCTCACATTTATCATCCCCATGGCAGATAGGGAGAGTAGGAGAGTTGGGGAACATCAGCGAGATATTGGAGAATCGATGGATAGACAATCGGAGAAGGAGAAATCTAGCCGAAAACACAGAGATTCCGACCGCCGCCACCGCGATGACCGTCACCGATCCGACAAGAGATCGTCCAGAGAGTACTATGTTGATAGAGAGAAATCGGTGGAACCGAGGGGCGAGAGGGAAGGAAGCAAAGAGAGAGTTACAGAGAGATCACGCGATCGCCACATGCGCGAGTCCAGAGAGTACTCTGTTGATAGAGATAAATCGGTGGAGCCAAGGAGTGAGAGGGAAGGAAGCAAAGAGAGAGTTAGAGAGAGGTCACACGATCGCCACAAGCGGGAGAAGCCACAGGATATAGAGAAGCGTGCGAAGTTGTTTGAGAGGGAGGATTCAGTGGAGAGGAGACATAGTAAGAGAAAGGAGAGAGAGGAGAGTGACGATGATAGGGATGTTGATGGCAAGAGAGCTAGGGTTTTGGAGAAGAAAGAGAGGAGAAAATTTGAAGAAGATACCAACGGAAGGGAGCTGGAAAGGAAAGAGAGGCGGAGATTTGAGGACGCCGATGAGCCTAAAGAGAGTAGAGAGGAGATAAGGGAGAGGAGGAGGTTTGAGGATCGAGCGAAGCAGGGGGAGGGAATGGAGGTTGATAAGGAAAGAAAGGGAGGGGAATTTGAAGAGAGACATGTAAAGAAAGATCTGAAAGAAGAGGCTGTTGACAACGGCGATCAGAATAGAGGTGGTTCTATAACTAATGTAAGTCCCTTTTGTTTTTCCCCAAATATCATTAATTCCATTAACTTTCCTTTATTGTTTACACCAGCTTTTGGTATTGTATTGTATGTAATCTAGTGTTGTTGGTGTTGAATTGTGAAATTGTTGGTGTATCATCGTGATGATGATAAATTGTATTACACTTTTCTTCTGTATTAGTTTGGTTCTCTTCCCATTAGTGTTTTTGGTTCTTTGCTGGCATGTTGAATTGTGCTGCATTTTTGTTCAGCAGAGGTAGAATGTCTAGCTGGTTAATATCATTGAGGTTGAGGCTGTAAAGGAGAAAATGACGTACTTCTTACTACTGTGGGTTTAGTAGGAAGTCCACCGGCATCCCTGTTTATTGCAATAGGTATGCCAAAAGAAGTTTTGACTTTTCCACAAGATTGTTGATAGTGCGTAGGAGTATATCCTCAAAAATTAGGATCCCCGTTTCACTAAGGCACTTTTGAAAGTGGAATAGGCTGGGCTGTTGAGAAGATTCATACTATATTCTTCCTTAGGAGTATGACATTAAAAGATGGGGGTACTTGTATCAGTTAGTAACTTTTGACATTGAGATGCTTGTTTCAGTTAGTCTTGGTCACTTTTGAAGTTTGATAATGGACTAAACCTGGCTGTTTGAGAAGATTCAAGTGTATTCTTGCATGAGTCAGTTCAGGAGATTAATTTCCACAGCTATTTGTGATTTTAAGTAGTTATAAATGGATGGATTTTTCAGCCCACCCTCCCCCCTGGCCATGCCCGATGATTCCTCATCATTTTTTCTTGTGTCTTTTCTTTCCATTAGTAAAATGGTTCTTCTAGAAGACAATGCCGTTACTAGCAAAAGATTATGTTCCCATAAGCACTTCAATATGACCTTAATATAGAAGTATTGGAAGCACATTAAAGCCAATGTGTGCTTTCTTGAAGCTATCCTTATACTTCTATAGAAAAATCATTGGGATAGCAGTATAGTACCAAGGGTTTCTGCCTCTATGGTGTTTAAAGTGATATCTTGTTTTGGTACAAATTACACAGTTTTTTTTCTCTTTTCGATTTTGTATAGTCAATATTGGATTGTTCTGTTTGTCTTTGAGTCCTTGAAGTCTTTGTAGCTATAAATTCTTATTCTCATTTTTCATTGATAGAGTGTTCTTTTTGAACTTGCGCTTGCAATTGAGAAATCATAAATTGCACTGTTAATTTTTTATATCACAGAAAGAGAAAGACATTGTTATATAACTGGTGACCTGGTTCTTTAGTGTTGTTCCAAATGTTCGAACAGGGATATGAAACATGATCGATCTTGCTTGATGTAGTTGAAACCTGGTTCTTTAGTGTCATTCTTGTATGATGTAGAGTTTATAACTACGTTAGCTGTTGAAATTTGATAAGCTCTTTTTGATTTTTCTCTAAGAATTATCTTTTTAACTCTATTCAAATCATGATTTTTTTTTTTGTGATTTTATTTCACGAATGAGACTGTTGGCTATTGCGTTGTTTATGTGATCTTGGATATATGCTAATTTAAGTACTGTTTTTCTTCCAGGGAGTTGTTATGAAATCACTTGTCATGGCATCAAGGTCTTCATTTGATACTCCTTTGTCTCAAAACCATGCTCCTGCTACTAAGGTATCTTCAATTTCTACCACAAATGAAAATAAGGGAGTTAATATTAACAGATCTCATGAGGTTCCTGGGAAATCCAGTACAGATGGGACAGCTTCAGATGCAGGGAAGAGTGGGGGCTTGTCTGGTGATGCTTTAGCCAAAGCAAAGAGAGCTTTACAGATGCAGAAAGAAATTGCAGCAAAGCTAGAAAAGCTTAAGAAGATTCGTGCGGTGAGTTACTAATTGTTTTTGTTGCATATTGCTAATGCATATCTGATATTTGAACGTGAACAAATTCCAGCCTGTTAAAATTGCATACGTTTGTATAATTACATTTGGATAAATGTTTACATTTTCTGTTTATATTTTGATGTAGCAAAACAAAGATACTGGTACAACCAGAGAGGTTAGTCCACAGTTGCAAAGTTCAGGAATATTCCCAGCTCCTCCCCAGTTCGGAAGTGGTGGCTCCGTAGCTACTTCAGCTGGAGTGACAAGCACAACTTTACCTGCTGCTTCAGTTAATCCTTCGCCAAGTGGATTGCCTCACCTTGCTGGGCTCACAACTCAAAAATTTGAAGCTGTAAAACGTGTGCAAGAGCTTGTTGCTCAGATGGGTTTTCGGCAGGATCCTGAGTTTGATCCCCTAATGAACATGTTTCGTGGACAGATACCGCAAGAAGTCTCAATTCAGCCAAAGCCTTCCAAAGCACCTGTTCTCCGGTTGGATCCACTAGGTAGAGAAATTGATGAACATGGCAATGTCATAATGCCTAAGATAAATAACCTGAGTACACTTAAGGTATGCATTTTCTGGTGATGGTTTTTCATTCTCTTAAATCTATCTTTTCATGTCCGTATTTCTAATTTTTTAAACAAAAGTCTATGTATTTAATTATAAATGCATATATGACTGTCCAGGTTAACATCAACAAGCAGAAAAAAGATGCTTTCCAGATACTTAAACCGGAGCTTGAAGTTGATCCTGAAAAGAATCCCCATTTTGATGCGAGGATGGGAATTGACAAAATCAAGCTCTTGAGGCCTAAGAGGATGAGTTTTCAGTTTGTAGAGGAAGGGAAATGGTCAAGAGATGCAGAACAAATTAAGTTGAGGGTAACCTCCTCCTCTTGTGTATATGTTTTGTATGTGTTATTTTATTTTTTATTTTTCATTTTCTTAAGAAGGTTCTCCTTTTGCCTTTCCTATATCTGTAGCTGAATTGCATTCTTTGCTTTCCTCTCAGCTTCATTTCAATTATTAGATATTTTGTTTATTAGATATCTCATTTAATTTGACAGAGTCAATTTGGAGAATTACGAGCAAAAGAGCTAAAGGCAAAGCAAGCACAGTTGGCGAAGGCAAAGTCTGAGCCTGATATAAATCCAAATCTTATAGAGGTATCAGAAAGGGTTGTCACCAAAGAAAAACCTAAGGAGGAACCGATTCCTGAGATTGAGTGGTGGTAAGTTGACAAATTTCTAATCAATTTCAAAATGGCTGAGGAGTCCTTTCACATGTATAATAGTAGTTTATGCATTTCTCTGTTGACTTGTGTGGATATGGCATCAGATTAGTACTGTACAGAATAGACACCCTATTTTGGACTTTTGGCATGTGAAATTTACTTGTATCGTTGTTGTAAATCCTTCTTTTTGAAGATATTTTGAAATGTCAGATCTGGTTAGAATAATTGAACAAAGAACTGTGGGATAGGTCATCATATATGCTCGTGGGTCGTAACTTCCGTCATTTCATTGTAATGGCTGTTTACAAGGACAGGAATTTGTGACTCCATGCTGGGGAATTATTTCATGATTGACATAGTTACTTCTTCCTTTCTTTTGATAATGTGAAGGTTTGTTTCCTGTGAATAAATTCAGGGTATTATTTCTTTGAGAAAACTATTTCTTAATTCAGTGTGTGTTTTTACTTTTATAGAGTTTGTCTTCCTGAATGTTTTAATTTTGATTTGATAATTCATGTTTTATTTTATTCTTGCTCATTTATCAAATTGCCAGGGACACGCCCCTGTTACTATCTGGTAATTATGGGGATATCATTGATGGCCATTTAACTGATGACAAACTCAAGATGGAAAAGCTCACCATATATGTTGAACACCCTCGTCCTATTGAACCTCCTGCTGAAGCAGCTCCTCCTCCACCTCAGCCTTTGAAGCTGACAAAGAAGGAGCAGAAGAAACTTCGCACCCAACGCCGTTTAGCAAAGGAGAAAGAAAAACAGGAGATGATTAGACAAGGCCTGATAGAACCTCCAAAACCAAAGGTTAAAATGAGCAACCTCATGAAAGTTCTTGGATCAGAAGCAACCCAGGATCCTACTAAGCTAGAAATGGAGATCAGAAGTGCTGCTGCTGAGCGTGAACAAGCTCATATTGATAGGAACATTGCTCGTAAGCTCACTCCTGCTGAGCGCCGTGAAAAGAAAGAGAAGAAGCTCTTTGATGATCCAAATAATCTCGAGACAATTGTTTCTGTTTATAAGATCAATGATCTTACACACCCTCAGGCGCGCTTTAAGGTGGATGCTAATGCTCATGAAAACAGGCTGACTGGATGTGCTGTTATTTCAGAAGGTATTAGTGTTGTTGTTGTGGAAGGTGGTCCCAAGTCAATCAAGAGATACGGGAAGCTTATGTTGAGGCGTATAGACTGGGCAGCAGCTGTGAAGAATGAAGATGAAGATGGAGAAGAAGAAACTGGTGATGCTCCTATTAATAAATGCCTTTTGGTTTGGCAGGGAAATGTTGCCAAACCAAATTTTAATAGATTTTCAATTCATGAATGCCGCACAGAAGCTGCTGCTCGTAAAGTCTTTTCTGATGCTGGGGTTGCTCACTTTTGGGATCTTGCTGTAAACTTCAGAGAGGATCAAGTTTAGTTAAGAGTTTTGGTTTTTTAAGCAGCTGTGCCTTGGTCCCTAATATACATTAGTAACTAATGAGTCAGTTTGGTTTGATGATCTGATCCGTGTTTAGTTAATGAATACTCGGATGAAAACTATTAAAACTTAACTTTTACTCTTCTGTTCAGATCCAATGTTAAGGATTCTTATTAATTTCTGTGGCAATTCCTTGAAGTGTGTGGAACGGGTCTGATCTAGTTTTGTTGATTTGAATCTGCATCTATTTCATGTATTAAAAAAGTTTTAACTTTTAATAGTTTAGTGCAAAGTTATTATTTTCTAATTAACAGTTGAGTGAGATTGGGCCCATCAATTAACATTCAATGGCCATCAATCAGGTAATATTATTTTGTTTCTGTCGCTTGAAAGTTATTCTTTTTGCTTATTTATTCTTAATCAGAAGGTTAATTTGTGGCTTTAAGGTTTTTTAAAAAGCCCTTTGCCCCCACTGGTTATGAATTTGTCTGAGGTTTATGCCTTCAGCGTACATTAATTGGTTAGCCTACCTTGATGTGTCATGGTGCTTATTGATCTCTGCATTGGATATATTTTTTTCTTTGCAAATAAATCAATTTATGCTTTATTAGAACGATTTCTTATTTAAGGGGGAAAAAATGGAAAAAGGTTTCTGTGGTTGTCAATTGCTATAGTTTTATTTAGTTAAGGGGTATGGATGCAGAGTTGCATGGGTTGCTAGGAGATGAAGGAATGAACATCGCTTCCGAAGTTGATATTGGAGAGTGGAGATTTTGTCATTTATGCTGATGGAGCTTAAACGAGTTACGCAGCTCGTGTCGGGAGTAGAGCTCGAATTCGCAACTTAAGTATTTGAGCCAGACTCAAACTTGAAAATACTTTGTCGGATTGCTTGCAAACCTTTTACAAATATATATATATATATATATATATAGATTTTTCTTATTTTTTATATTTTAAATTTAAAACATTTTAAAAAATAATTTGAGTTTAAATTCGAGAGTTAGTCTTTTATTTAACTTCTAATTTACAACAAATTTAATTAATTGAGCTTGAGTTTCAAGTTCGAAATTCAAACCTAAATTATTATAATGCATTTGAAGTTCGAGATTGAGTAAGTTCGGACTTTTTCTCAATTACACCTATATATAGTTCTGCAGAATTTTTTTTTGTAAGTATTCTGCAGACCTTTTTTACTTGTTCTTTAGTGTTAGTTCCGGCTGCCTATCTATTCTCACTTTCTGCTTTTTTGAAAAGCTACCTCTGCTTACTTAAGTAAATCCGTAAACTATTCTGTATTTTGAGGAATGGCATAATTAAGTTGATTGTTAGACTTTTTTTAAAAGAAACGGAATTAATTGTTAGATGAATAAGATTATGGGTAAAATTAAAAAGAGAATAATAAATACTTTTTTGGTTCTGTGAATGATAAATAATTTAGAATATATTCTTTTAATGGGAGCATACTCCACTTGAGCACAGATATATATATATAAACAAAAAAAAAAAATTTTGATCTGTTGAATGGAATATGGATAAATCGTCCTCTTTGAGAGAGGTTCATTGTATGAGTGTGGCTTTTATTGCAGTTCCTCCTCCTTAGTTGAAAAAAATGAACGATCGATATTGGACCATAATTTGCCCATAACTGCGAGATTACTATATATATAGTACTACAAAACAATGAGCTTCGTACCCATCTTCCAGATTATTGATCTTTCTTCCAAAGCTTATCAACAAATAAAAATCAATTGACAAATGTTGTTGGCTGTTGGTGACCAACAACCTTACCTCTTCATCTGCATCACATTCACCCGTCTTATCAAGCGTAAAGCTCTCTTCATTCTTGCATCTATGTGCACCGACTCAATATAGTCCGCCCCTTTAAAAGTCAACATTTTCATTTTAACGAAATTATCACATTATCATTATTATTAATTTTGTTACTAGTTAAATAATTAATTTAATGAGATGTAATTTTTTTTAAATAAAAAATATTTATTTTAGATGAATAGAGCATTTTTTTTATGACGACAAATGGCAGGATTTGAGTAATAATTTCTTTTTCATTATTATGATAATTTTTTTTGAAAGACATTATTATGATAAGTTGTACAAATTCACTTTGCAGAAAAATATTGAAATAGTTTATAAATACATCATATTGTTTGACCACGATAAAATATGTTTGATACTTTGCTAGATAGTAGGAAGCATACTCCACTTCTAATTTTTCAATTTTTTTTTTCAATATACTCTTTGCCATTTTAATTATTTCAATCAAGTAAAATTTACATTACCATTTATCTTCTTTTAATTTTATCTCCAAGTCATCCCACTATTAATTGAATTGGTTATAATAAGGATAATTAATTGAGTAATTTATTTACTCTACTTAATTTTTATAATTAATCAATATATAGTGAAAAGTAATATTTTCATTTAAAATTCACAAATAATGTATTTAATTTATTTTTACTAATATATAAGTTCTACAATTACATGTATTCCACTAAATACTATATTAATAAAAAAAACTTATTATGGTAATTTTATCTAAGATTAAAAACTTCTCTTATTTTTGACGGAAGGTTAATAACACATTTAATTATACTATTTAATTTACTCATTTATCATACGTTTGTATCACTTGCCATGGCATTCAATAACTTTGTCATATATATAGTTTGCAATAATAATAATAATAATAAATGCTATTTATTTTTAGGACTTTTATTTTTTTCTCAAAAGTGCCGTACGTACATTCAATGGCGGTGGCTCTGAAGTGTACTGGCAGCCACGCGAGGAAGTGCCAGTAAGTGATAAGTTCTTCGCTGCCAGCAGGAGGAGGATCGGCTATCTGGTCCTGTGTTTTCAGCAGCATTAACTCATGAAATAAGCCTACAAAATTGGGATTTCAAGATTTAGGGTGATAAAGTAGTACTATGCATGATTTCTTTAGTTTAAATATTATTTTTCTATACCAATTAATATTGTCTTAATTTCCATTGATGATAAATATTCATGCATGAATATTAATATATTAATCGGTCTCATTTCAATTGTTCATATTTCTTTTTTAGGATGTCCTATTTCAATTGTTCACTTTCTAATTTTAATGCATATTTTTACGTTTTTATCATTGTTATTAATGAAGTATTTGGATAAGTTGTCTATAATTTATTAAAAAATGCATTTTTTTGAGAAAGATGAATACTTATGCACTAGTTATTAAATGAGTATAATTTAGAAAGTTTAGTAATATAATTATCATTTCCAAGACTTGTATAAATCCTTGTGCAAGTCCAAAATGAATAATTGAAATGAGACGGTGTGAAGATAACTTTTCATCTATCAAAATTTCAGCTCTTTTATTTATAGCCAGATATATGATTTCATTGAAGATTTTCTCAAAGATTTGGAGTGAAAGCTGTATTATTATTATTTTTTATTATTGATAGCCATTGTAAGGTTGTATATATATATATATACACACAAATTATATTAGGAACACAATTACAAGAATTAATTACATAACATCTCTACAATCATCAATAGTAGCATTCCTTGAATCATGCATCTCATTGACTCGCATCATGATTATAGGAATATTTATTTCCTATTAACAATCATTAATTCTTTTTATTTAAAAGTTGTATTATTAATATTTTAAAATGATGTCTTTGTAGATGAATAAGACATATTTATGAAAAGGTGAAGCCAAATTTACTCTAGATTGAAGTTTTTATGCTCTCTTTGTCTAAAATTAAATATACACATTTAAATTTTAGATGTTTTAAATGGAGTGTTCATTCTCTTACATAAAATATATAAATCTACTTTAATTTAATGATTTACATTCCCTAACTCATATTATCTGACTACTAAACATATTAATAAGAATAGTAATATAGTAACTTATGTATTAAGTTAAACATAGACATCCAATTATAGACGTATAGAGTAATAATGTCAAATTGTTTTACCAAATTAAACCACACCTATTTTTACTTATTCATTGTAAGTAGAAGTGTCTCCTGCCTGCCCTAGTCCATATACAGCTTGGCCTCCTAGGAAAGCAAGAGAGGAATTGAGAGTTTGACCAAAAGAAGCAGAACATGTGAAATACAGATGAAGCCATAATATTGCTACCATTGCCATTTCTTTCTTCTCAGTCTCCATGGCCATGCTGTTGCTTACTTTTTGGTACTGTGTACACACACAAACACACATTCCAGGCCGTTGAACTTTCTGTAAAGTGGACTTTTTGTCCGCTGTGAATGCGCTTTTTGATTCATTAACGGCCGGTGATCTGATAAGTTTAGCTGAAAATTTGGTAGGAAATTCTGCAATATTTGCCACCCCAGCTGAGTCCTGAGATGCCCATCTGCATTTAACTACTTTCCATCTTTCTTTTCTACGTACTGCCGAAAAGGGCCAGCTCCCTTTGACTTTCAATTTCCACCTTTGACTGTGGAAGCTTCTTTGTTCATATATATTCTGTTATTTTGAGAAAATTAAGAATACACGTGAACTAGGCATATTTTTCTTTGTCTGAAAGATTCTGCTGGGGATAAAATAACTTGGGGATCTCTTTTGTTTGGTCTTGTCTATTGGGATCATTGTAATGTGAAAAGTTATAAACACATATATTAATTATTTTGACTTAGTTATTAATACACATTATATATACACCTTGTTTACACTCATTTTTAGTTTTAGAGAGGCTTATGGTGCACATTATATTTAAATGCTTACCTCAATTTGTTAAGCTATGAATAAGCTTAACAAAAATGTGCATTGATCAGATGAATAATCAAGCTATGAGGCATATGGTGTGCATTATCATTTTTAGAGGCATATAATTCATAAAATTTATGTTTATGTTAATTGTTGGGCATTAATCAAATGTGCTTAAAAAATAAGCTCCGTACTTGAACAATATCTCATATAAAGAACTTTATATTTTAGGAACATTTTTAGTACCATGTGGAAACTTTTTGTGTAGGTGAATAGTCTTTATCCCAAGTTAATTATTATCCTTCTATTTGTACTTTAATTAAGTATTTGAATATCTTCTAACTTAAGTATTTGAGTGTTTTAGGAATTTATTTTAAATTCCATTCTAGTTTGGGTTTTAAACTACATCGCTTGTCAAATCTCAGTCTTACATTTTTAATGTGGCACAAAGTACACATTTTCTAATTATAAATACACATTTAGGATGGATGTCAAGAAACCAAGCATTCAATGGCATATGAAATAAAGAAAAATGGAAGTAGAAATACGTGCGGGTTGAGTGATGGATTATTTGAGTTAATATATAGAACATATTTTACATATATAGACAGTGTGGGATTTAATTTACACAACATATATATAAAAAAATGACAGTGCTTAATCATTAAGCTGATTATTATCCAAAATTCCATTAAAAGAAATTTCTGGTTAATTACTAATATACGTAAATTCAAAAAACGTTCTCTGGAAATGGAAGTGAGGAAACAAGAAACAATAATACAATTTTTGGCTGTTAATTCTGAAAGAAAGATTTGAGTTCTAATAAAAGCTGTTTTTTGTCCTTATCAGCTACAGTATACGTTTACAAGTACATGATCTGATTACTCTCCTGGGGCCATGGCTTTAAATATCAGAAAATGTCCATGGACCAAGGTCTACGATGATTGCGATCACAAAACTCTTATTCTAAATAAATTACTATAATTTCCTCAAATATTTTTTTTACTATAACTGTTTACAAAATAATGATTTTATTAAAAATTATTATTATTGTAACTAGTTTTATGATTTATGTGAATATGATCCATCATAATTTTACTTGAATATTTCTTCTTCCTTTCCTCTTTTAGGGTAAAATCAAGGCCGATCCTGACATTTTTTGTATCATGTGTGTCAATTTAAAGTCATATCTCTTTCATTAGTAAAAAAAAATAACAATTTTATAAAAATAAATAATGTTAAATATTACACAAAAATGTAAGAATGTCATTTTGTTCCCAAGAGTATGACATTTCAATATCTAGATACTATTGATATGCTCTAGAAAAATGTACAATATAATAAGTTCATGGAAAGAGTCTCAAAACAAGGCAATACAGAGACAAATCGTTTTAAATAAGACTATTAATATAAATAGCCTTATGATACCACATATAATAAGTTTTTAATCATAACATATTTAAATTTTATTTATAGATATACTTACATAAAATTTTTTTTGGTGTCCTTATCAATTGTGGTGCCCTTTGCGATCGCACACTCCACCCACCCTCAAGGTCGCCCCTGGGTAAAGCTGCCATATATTGGAGAATGGTTGAATATTTGGATTCCATTTCAAGAATTTCTCTCTCGTCTTCTCATTCTCTCTCAAAAAAGAGAAAGAAAAAGATAAAATCAAACTCTCAAAATTTAAGCATTCTTTCAATCCCACGGATATGTATCCACATTAAGAATTTAGTACTTTTCAAGTAAAATTAGACTCTCAACTAATTTATTAATTATTATTTATATATTGTATACTCTTATTAGTTATGCAGACATCAGTTTAACTTGTAGTGTATATTTAAATACAAAGATATGATATCCAATTATAATACATGATTGAATTTTTATTCTCAATAAAAATTAAAAATTACAAAATTTTATTTTGAAATATTAAAAAAAAGGCATACTAGAGTTTCATGAAAACTAGTTCACTTAAGAATTTTATTTTGAAAAAAAATACATGAAAATGGTGCAAGATGTGCTGCTATTTTAATATTTTTTAAGATATGTTATTGATATGTAATTATTGAATTTTTTTTCATGCTTTGTTTTGCTAATTAATCTTTCTGATAAATTTCAAATTAGTCCAGATCGTTGGAGAGTATTTGACGATGCTTATATTCCAAAGTGAATTTTCTAATTTTGTACTAATTGTTAAGTTGCCATTTTTCAAGAAGTAAATATAAAAATAGATGCAAATTTAATTAATATATTTCACTTTAATTTTTTATCCATTTCAGGGTTACGTTTAGCGATAAAATTTGGGTTGATATCTTACATAGGTCATGGATTAAAACTCTTGTTTTCCTTAAGAGTATATTTTTACAATCCACCCAAATTTTTTAATGTTTAATTTTTTTTATCACAATATATAAATAAAATAAAAACTGGGAATTTAATTTTCCCTCTTTAATGTTTTTCTAAATAAAAAATAAAAAAATTGTCACGAGCATAACTCAAACTTATTTGACCTTTGCAATCATATGTGATACTGATTTATCATCTAAGTTACACATATTTTGTGGATGAGTCATTAATGCTATAAAGTATATTTATTTCTTGAGGATTTTGGGCTAAATTATTGATTCCTTAATTGGGATTTTCAAAATTATAACGATTTTTCTTTTTTAGGGGAAATAATGTTTCTTGTATAAGATTTACTCAATTATCGTCTCATAATTATAGGTTGATCAAAGTAGTTTCCTTTTATACTATTTTCCTAAACCTAATTAGTAGTTAAGTTGATTTCCAAAATCAAGACCAATAATAAATTATTCCACAAAAAAGAAGAAGAAGGAAAAACCATGTACTAATTGGTTATTTTCACTAAATGCCAATAGGAAAATATCGGTTACAACTCCTTTTATTTTCTGGAAATTCCCCATAATTGATGGTATCAGTTACTTCTTGACATATGTACCAGTCTATAAAACGTAAGTTATTGATAGAAGTCAAAACTATTTTGGTAAAATTATTAGGTATCAACTTTTCTAATAAACCGGTTTAATATGACCTGTTAAAAAAAATTTCCTACCATTTCAAAATAAACATTATTGTAGATGTTTTATTTTGTTTAAAAAATAAGTGTCTTTTTAACATAAATTATTATTATTTTTCAATTTTATTTCTATTTAAGTGGAAAGAGAACGAGAATGATCATTAATTTGGTGATAGACAATGCGAGATTGATTTATAATATTTATTAAGGATAGATTTGAAACTTAATTTTAAAATTTCAAATATCTAAAATAACATTTATTTTGAAAACGGATGGAGTATATAAAACAAATTACAAAATTCATAAATCCTTATATTTATAAAAATAATGTTCACAAATTATAAAAAAAAAACCGTGGTAAATTTACTGCTCAATCTATAGATGTACACAAGTAATCAGGGGTAGGCACACCAGCAACTTCGTAGGGATAATGGCCAAAATTCTTCATGTGCAATAATATGACCAAGGCCTCATCACCATAGAAGGCTCCTCTTAAATTCTTCCATTAATGCTCATTAACTGCATGCTTTAGCCAAAAACAAACGTTTTCCATTCTCAATTTCCAACTAGTAGTACAAAATAATACTACCAAAATCAAGATTCACCATTAAAATGCCAAATTCCTCCATTAAATCACTGCTTTTAAAACTTAGCCAACTATCCCTACCACTATTATCACCACTGCGAGTACTAAACTTAGGCAAACATTAGATTACCATCCACACCTAACTCCACAATACCAAAGAAACCTGGCATGCATGTAGAGATACTATCTTCCCATCCATTTGGCATCCATCCCTCCTACCCAATCACCACCCCCCACGTGTCATCCCACCACCTCTTCCTGTTAAAACCATGCGTGTAGATAAAAGAGTAGGAGATTTAGGTCACCTCACTCTCATTCTTCCCTCCACAATTCTCATCTTCTCCCTTAAGAAAAAAGCAAAATAATCCCAAAATCTTACCAAAATAAAACACACACTCATGATGAATTTGCGTCTCCAATTATTTATTTATATGTAAATGCATTTTCTATTTATAGAAATTGAAACTGTAGAAACCCCATTAAGTCGCAGTTGGGAGTTTTCTTCCTCTTTTTTGCTTTCTCATTTACGATTCTTGACCTACTTATATAGACATACGTCCCTCCACAACCCAAACAAAATTAACCTCCTTCTTCCTCCTTCCTTCTTCTCCTTACGCCTCCGCTACCAGAATAGTCTCAAACCCCCTATATTTATACTACTGCTCAAATATATAGAGCCGAAGGTATAGGTTCAAGAAGTGTCAAGGATAGTTGCAGAAAATTTGTCACCGATAAGGGATTGTATGCCCATATTTGATAGGAAGCAGACTGTGGAAATGACAAGTGCCTCCGCCGGTGCTTGTACTTCCCCTACTCTGGGACAACTACTCAAACAGGTGGGGGATGCGAGGAAGGAGGTTACCGGAGATGAAACTCCGGTTCACCAGGTCCTTGATGTGAGTGACCCAAGCATGGAACCGCGTTCCCTTCCGTTCGTGCTGTCCTTCAGCAACTTGACTTATAGTGTGAAACTTCGCCGGAAAATGACGCTGCCCACCTTTTTCAGCGGCGGTCAGAACCGTCTTGCCACCTCTACTGCCACCGAGCCCACTGCTGGAGAGAGCCTTTTCACAAAGACTAAGGTTCTTCTCAATGATATCTCTGGCCTGGCCCGTGATGGTGAAATCATGGCCGTTCTCGGCGCCTCCGGGTCAGGTAAATCTACTCTCATTGATGCATTAGCAAACCGGATTTCTAAAGAAAGCTTGAAAGGAACAATCACTCTCAACGGCGAGCAATTGGAGTCAAGATTACTAAAAGTCATCTCGGCTTACGTCATGCAAGATGATCTCCTTTTCCCTATGCTCACGGTTGAAGAAACTCTCATGTTCGCCGCCGAATTTAGGCTTCCTCGAAGTCTATCTAAATCCAAGAAGAAAATGAGAGTTCAGGCCTTAATTGATCAATTAGGCCTTCGCAATGCAGCCAAAACTGTGATAGGCGACGAAGGTCACCGAGGCGTCTCGGGTGGTGAACGACGTAGAGTTTCCATCGGAATTGATATCATCCATGATCCCATTATTCTGTTTCTTGATGAGCCCACATCAGGCCTAGACTCAACCAGTGCCTACATGGTAGTCAAAGTCTTGCAGCGGATTGCTCAAAGCGGAAGCATTGTGATCATGTCCATCCACCAACCTAGTTATCGAATTTTAGGCCTATTGGACCGACTGATTTTCCTGTCCCGTGGGCATACTGTATACAGTGGTCCTCCAACCAATCTGCCTCAATTTTTCTCTGATTTCGACCACCCCATCCCTGAAAATGAGAATCGTACTGAATTTGCCCTTGATCTCATACGGGAACTCGAGGGCTCCCCTGGTGGAACTAAAAGTTTGGTTGAATTTAACAGGACCTGGCAGAATCTAAAAAGAAGTGTAAGGAACGTGGAAGCATCGCCTACTCATGGGCTATCATTGAAAGAAGCCATTAGTGCAAGTATTTCAAGGGGGAAGTTAGTGTCTGGTGCAACCAATGATGCAAGCCCAACTTCAATGGTTCCAACTTATGCAAATCCATTTTGGGTTGAGATGGCAGTTTTATCAAAACGGTCATTCATCAATTCACGCCGAATGCCTGAACTTTTTGGCATAAGATTGGGAGCAATTTTGGTAACGGGATTTATTTTGGCAACTGTTTTTTGGCAACTTGATAATTCACCCAAAGGGATTCAAGAAAGGCTAGGCTTTTTTGCCTTTGCCATGTCTACAACTTTCTACACTTGTGCTGATGCATTGCCTGTTTTCCTTCAAGAAAGATACATATTCATGAGAGAGACTGCACACAATGCTTACCGAAGGTTTTCTTATTGTCTCTCTCATGCAATAGTTTCACTTCCCGCTCTAATTTTCTTTTCCTTCACATTCTCCGCCATTACCTTTTGGGCTGTGGGCCTTGACGGTGGCTTCTTCTTCTATTTCGGGATCATCTTAGCTTCATTTTGGGCTGGTAATTCCTTTGTGACTTTCCTCTCCGGTGTTGTCCCTCATGTCATGTTAGGCTACACCATTGTCGTGGCAATCTTGGCCTATTTCCTCCTCTTCAGTGGCTTCTTCATCAACCGCGACCGAATCCCACCCTACTGGATTTGGTTCCATTACATTTCACTAGTGAAATATCCATATGAAGCAGTTCTGCAAAACGAATTCCAGGACCCGGCAAAATGCTTTGTTAGGGGAATTCAGATCTTCGACAATACCCCATTAGGTGCAGTCCCGGTTTCATTGAAGGAGAAGCTCTTGAACAGTATGAGCAATACTTTGGGAATGAAGATCGGACCCTCAACCTGTGTCACCACCGGAGTAGACATATTGAACCAGCAAGGAGTCACGGATCTGAGCAAATGGGCTTGCTTGTTCATCACTATTTCATGGGGATTTTTCTTTAGAATTTTATTTTACTTCTCGTTGTTACTAGGGAGCAAGAACAAGAGAAGGTAAAAATAAGAAAGAAATGGTAAAAGCAAAAAAAAAAAAAAAATTACAATATGTAAAATGTACACGTTATAATATGGCGGGAAGCTTTGCTGTCTTGTATTTTGGAATTATTTCTTCTTTTTTTTGGGTAGATATTTATTTTTTTTTCACCTTCTTGTTAGGTGTAAAACAGTTGGAAATTACATAATACTGCAATATACTGAAATAATATCCCTATTGAAAATGTAGGTCATCGTTTTTGTTGGTCACCTATATGCTGCAATTAATTTTGACTGGACTCATCAACATAGGCAGACAAATTTCTTGTTGCGTAAATTAATGCATTGTTTTGTTAGAAAGAGACTGGCCTTGGAGAGATAGACATAGAAAGTAAATTAATGTGCTATCTGCTTTTCAAACTCGCACTTTTTACGTGTAACACACGCCTATATACACATATATATTCGATAAATCTTAAGTATATAGTAGCAGAACAATATTTAAATTAAAATAAAAAATTCCACCTCCATCACCATTAGCTAATTAAGTCCCTTGAACCTAAGTAGCAAAATTATGAAAAACAAAATCATATATAGTCATAGATCAAGCCCATGCATGTACTCCTGATTTGTTATTAATTAATAGTGATTAGATACACTATTACTCATTGTCTCTCTTCTCAATCTAAATTTAGAATACTAGTGGTCCTATTTACTAGTATTTTCATTCCATTGCCCGGGTTTTGATGAATCAAGTGTAATTAAGAGTTGTCTTGGTAGATATATAGAGGTTGGGAAAGTTCTAATTAATATAGATCATAACTCCAATCTTTTTTTCTTTTTCTTTTTTTGTAATAAGCTAGAACAATTAATATTTGGAAATGCTAGTGTCCTATTTTCATTTCTTTGCTCGGGTTTGAATGAATCAAGTATAATTTTAAGATTTGTCCCAACAGATAAGAGGTTAGGAAAATTCTGACATTATTGGTTGTTTTGACTCTTCCATTTTGCCAAAAAAAATTAAAAATGAAGTTTTGTTTTAGAGAGAAGGAAAAAGTGAATCTTGTTTTATGAAGAATCTTTTTCTTCTTCTTTTTTTTTATTGGAAAGGGGGAATATTTGTTAAAAGGGTACTTTTGACCCAAAAGAGTACATGATTTAGCAAGATAAATTATTTTAGACACAATTTCTGTTCTTTTGGTTGATTTCAAACCACAAGATTTAGATTTCATCTATGTAATGAATTTTTGTAAGATAGTCAAATAGTACTATCTCTGGTCCACAATATAGTTACTAGTATACTTTAGAACTAGAGAAATAAAAGAATATTTGGACAATATAGTTGTGTATATGCAATAAAGAATAACGGGTACTATCAATAATTAATATATTTTTATTTTTGAAAAAGGAAAAATGATAATTTTAAATTATATTGATATATTAATAATCTTTAACAAGTGTCCATAAAATTGGTTTCCTGGATTTTCAAAGGATAAACTTGGCAATTCATTATGTAAGGTGTAAGGTGGTGGTGGGGGGGGGGGGAATTGGACATTCATTTGTATTATGGTTGAATCCCAATTTTCTCACCTACAATCATTTCTTCAGCTCAACTATTCAGGTACTCCTAGGTATTCAATCGTATCACGAGTCAGCATACTTGCCTACCTTCTTCACATAGTGTAATCATGCATTAAATTATGTCTCATGCCGAACAATAACGGTCATGCATTTTTCTTTCTTCATCTATTAAGACACAGAAAAAAGTAACTGTCCAAAATGAATTCACACACGTATATATATCTCAAGGTTTTCAAAACTAGTTTCCTTCTAAATGACGAGGTTAGCACGTCATCTTTGTTAGTATTATGATTAATAATGAAATTATATGAGTTATTTATATATAAATATTTTAAATTAAGATATTTATTAATAAAATTTTAAATGAAAATATGCATATTTAAGATAAGTAAATATTCAATTTACGAATATTTAAAATAAAAATTTGAACATTTAATATCAAATGGAGTATATAGATTTCCTTAAAAAGACCAAAAAAAAAAACAGAAAAAGGAAATAAGTAAGAAACTAGAAACATCAGTACTAAAATGATTAAACAGCCCAATGATTAGGTAATTGGTTTCTGAAAA
>SRSM01000736.1:0-55243 GCA_019593545.1 Apocynum venetum | reverse complement strand
ATCCCCCCCCCCTACCTTTTGCAATAGTGCGGTAATGGAAGATGGAATATTGAGCTTTTGCCCTCAAAAACAAGGTCAACATCATCACCTCATCATCATTAATGGCAGCAATATTATCATAAATGGGCACTGCATAGAGTTTTGAAATTGAATTCAAAGTTTCACCTCTGCAATTGCAACAAAACTCGAGTATCTAAGCACTCAACAATATCACATAAATTAAGATGCAAAATTCCTCTCATGTAGGTTCATATTTGATAAACAATACGTTGAAAGCGCAGTAAATTTGTTCAAGATCTTCTTATAATTACTCTTTAACCACATGAACCAAGATTTTCTTGTACCTAACTGTTGGATTTATGCTCACTTCACAGTCCAACCAATACCCAATGATGCTGGACTATGTTGATGGAGCCAATCTGGGTCCGATCTATTTGGAAGAAAAAAGGGCCGGGCTAAGTGTTACACTTAACGGGCTACCGGTCGGGTCAAATTTGACCCGACCCTGGAAGCCACTATATTTCATCTCTTTCTCTGCTTTGTAAACCTAAGGGGGTGAAAGACAGCTTCTGCAAAAGGCATAACCCTTTTGTTTCTGCTGAGCTTTTCTTTCTTCTCTTCCATCCCGACTGTTCTTCTTCTTCTTCTCTTCGAACTTCCGAGTTCTTGTAACCTTGTATCTAGTCTGTATACCTTTAACTTATACTTGATTACATGAGAGAATAGCCTGAGAGGAGGTCTGTACTGAGGGTGAAACAAAGACACAGAAATAACAGAGACTGCTCTGATAGAGCACCGTGGAGTAGGCTTGCCGAACCACGTAAAATCTTGTCTTCTGTTATCCGTTTTATTGCTTTCGCTTGTTGGCTGATTTCGAGTAAAACTGGGCAAATATTCCTAACAGTGGTATCAGAGCTCTGTTGTTGCTCGTCGATCTGCCTTCTGAATCTCTTGAGACAGAGACTGGTATCCGATTTGCTTTCATTTTCATTTCGGCTAAATCTGGTAAGTTCAAATAATACACTTTGATCAGGCCCCTGCAAAGGCTGGGTTATACGAGATTGGTACTGGTTGGCTTCTCGACCTTTGCTAGGTCTGAGATCGGTAAACCAACAGGTAGGTTTTGCTAAACCCTAAATCTCACTTGTGCCCGATCATTTTTTTTTTTTTGGGGCTTTTATTTTTTTTTTAAAATCGGAATAAGCCAATCAGGGCTATTCTTTTCAAATTGATCAAAAACCCAGGCCTGGCGCATGCCCCTTAGAGGCATTCGTATCTGTGTCCTGGCATTTTCTGAGTGAGTGAGTGTCTCTTTCCCCTGGCTGGGGCCACTGTTGGTATATACTGTGATCTGAATTATTTCTGGGTGTTTATATGCGTTCTATGCCTTGAACTTGCTGTTTCTTTTGTTACTCTGTGCTGAGTTGGAACACCAGGTCAGTACTATCCCCGAAACTGCTTCTGGTTATCTGATTATTTGCTACTTGAGGTTAATCTGTGTAGTTAGTATATTGATCATCTGATTCAATTTATATCTGAATTCTATTAGTGTGCATCTATGTCTAGTGCTAAGGCTGATGTTGAGGCCTTTAACGGTCAAGGTGATTATGGAATTTGGAAAATGAAAATGAAAGCTATTTTAGTTCAAAATAAGGTTCAGTATGCTATATCTGACTCTAAGTCCTTCCCAGAATCCTGGAAGGATGAAATTCTATCTGAAAAATTAGAACTTGCTCATAGTATTCTTGTGTTGCATTTATATGATAATGTGCTCAGACAACTTGTTGGCCTTGATTCTGCTTATAAAATGTGGAGTAAACTTGATGAACTTTATCTGAGAAAGTCTTTGTCAAACAAAATTTACTTGAAAGAAAAACTGTTTGGTTTTAAAATGTCTGCTGCAAAGTCATTAGATGATAATTTAGATGATTTAAACAAAATTATTGTTGAACTGTCTAATATTGATGAGTCTATTTCTGATGAAAATCAAGCTGTGATTTTGTTGAACTCCTTGCTTGATTCTTTTAAGGATGTTAAGTCTGCTATTAATATGGTAGGGAAAGTCTGACACTTGTTGATGTTAAGGCTGCTCTTCAGTCTAAAGAGTTAGACCTTAGAATGGAAAACAAGGGTAATGGGGAAAATCTGTATGTTAGAGGTAGACCTGATAGGAAGGAGAACCAATTTAACAGGAATAAGTCTAGAAGTAAAGGTAGGTCCAAGTCCAGAGATAAAGATAAGAGAAAGTGTTTCTACTGTGGCAGAGAAGGGTATCTGAAAAACAAGTGTTTTAAGAGAATCAGAGATGAGAAACAGAACAAGAAAGGAAATAGCAGTAGTAATTATCATGATAGCAATGGCAATAATGAACCTGATAGTTCTGCTAGCACTATGTATGCTGAAGTTTTGTGTATATCTGATAATTGCATATCTGAGGACTGGATTCTTGATTCTGGTTGTACTTTTCACATGTGTCCCAATAGGGACTGGTTTGTTTCTTTTGAATCTATTGATGGAGGTAAAGTTTATATGGGAAACAATGAGTTCTGTAAAATTGAAGGTGTTGGTTCTATATGTATTAAAATGCATGATGGGGTTGTTAGAAAACTAACAGAAGTTAGATATGTTCCTGGTCTCAGAAGAAATCTGATTTCCTTAGGAATGTTTGACACTTCTGGTTATTCTTATAAAGCTGAGAATGGTTGTTTGAAAGTGTGTAAGGGTTCCTTAGTTATTTTAAAAGGGGAAAAGAAAATGGTTTATATATTTTGAATGGCTCTACACTTTGTAATTCTTCTGCCTTTTATGGTAAACATTCTGATAATAAATCCATGTTATGGCATAGGAGAATTGGACATATCAGTGAAAAAGGTTTACATTACTTGAGTAAACAAAATTTGCTGAATGGTGATCAAATAGATGTGATTGATTTCTGTGATTTCTGCATTTTGGGAAAACAACATAAACTCAGTTTTGCCACAGGCACACACAAATCTACTGATATACTTGAATATGTACACTGTGATCTGTGGGGACCTGAAAGGGTCCCAACCTATGGTGGTAATGTGTATTTTCTATCTATTGTTGATGATTTTTCTAGAAAGGTTTGGGTTTTTTCTCTTGAAATCCAAGGATCAAACCTTTGAGAAATTTAGGGAATGGAAAACCCTTGTTGAGAACCAAACAGGTAAGAAACTTAAGTGCATTAGAACTGACAATGGTCTAGAATTCTGCAATCATAATTTTACAAATCTTTGTTCCTCCTGTGGTATAGTCAAACACAACACTGTGAAACACAATCCTCAACAAAATGGTGTTGCAGAAAGGATGAATAGGACTATTATGGATAAAGTTAGATGTCTGATGATTTCTTCTGGAATTCCAAAACCTTTCTGGGGTGAAGCAGTTAGTACTGCAGTGTATCTGATTAACAGATCTCCCTCAAGTGCCATCAATTTCAAAACCCCTGAAGAACTATGGTCTGGTTCTTCACCAGACCTCAACAACCTTAGAGTTTTTGGTTGTGCTGCCTTTGCACACCATAGGGAAGGTAAGCTAGACCCTAGATCCAAAAAGGGAGTCTTCCTAGGCTATCCTAATGGTGTTAAGGGTTATAAAATATGGCTGAGAGGTGAACCAGGTGTGAGGGTAATAATCAGTAGAGATGTTATTTTTAATGAACAAGACATGCCTTGTTTCAAACCTACAACCAGTCCACCAAATACTGCTGATCTTCCCCAAAATAGGAATGTTCCTATTGAGGTGGAGGACACCTCTGGTTCACCCTCACAGCCCACACTGCATGCTGAAACCAATCCTGAGTTAGAACTTGAACCTGCAGGATCAGATACTACACTTAATCAAGAGAATTCAGGTCAGATACTTGAGGAAATTGGGCCTGAATCTGAAATTAATTCAGATAATGATGCTGAATACTTAGAAGCCCAAACTCAGGCTTTGGAAGATTACAGACTTGCTAGAGATAGAACTAGAAGAAACATCAGACCACCTGAAAGGTATGGTTACTCATACCTTATGTCTTATGCCCTAGCAACTGGGAACTTGATTGAAGAAACAGAACCAACCTGTTTTGAGGAGGTTCTGAAAAGTCCCAATTACAATCTGTGGATGAATGCTATGAAGGAAGAAATGTCTTCCTTATACAAGAATAAGACTTGGACACTGGTATCCAAGCCTGCTAAACAAAGAATAGTGGACTGCAAATGGGTTTTCAAGATCAAAGAAGGTGAAACTGAAAGTGAATTGCCTAGATTCAAGGCAATACTTGTTGCAAAAGGCTTCACTCAAGTAGAAGGTGTAGATTTCAATGAAATTTTCTCTCCTGTTGTTAAATACAAAACTATTAGAGTTATGCTTGCTTTAGTTGCTTTCTATGACTTAGAATTAGAACAACTTGATGTAAAAACTGCCTTCTTACATGGTGAGTTGGAAGAAACTATTTATATGTCTCAACCTGCTGGATTTGAAGTTAAAGGCAAAGAACATTTAGTTTGCCTTCTCAAGAAGTCACTTTATGGGCTCAAACAATCACCAAGACAATGGTACAAAAGGTTTGACTCTTTTATGGTTAAAATTGGTTTTGTTAGAAGCAATTTTGATAGCTGCTTATACTTCTCTGGTAATTGTATTAATGATGCTATCTATCTGCTTTTATATGTTGATGACATGCTTATTGCCTGCAAAAATAAAGAAAGATTGTTTAAACTGAAAAATGTGTTGAAATCTGAGTTTGACATGAAAGATTTAGGATCAGCATCTAGAATTCTAGGAATGCATATAAGTAGAAACAGAAATGAAAATTCTTTGATTATTTCTCAAAAATCATTTCTGAAAAGAATTGTTTCTAAATTTGCTATGAATCTTTCTAAACCTGTAAACCTTCCTCTTGCTACACATTTTCAACTGTCTACCAAAACTTGTCCTGAAACTGACAGAGAAAAAGCTGAAATGGCCAATGTTCCTTATAGAATGGCCATTGGATCAGTAATGTACTCCATGGTCTCAACCAGACCTGATCTTGCTTATTCCATCAGTTTATTGAGCAGATTTATGTCAAATCCAGGTAAGGATCACTGGCAAGCTTTGAAATGGCTATTAAGGTATTTAAATGGTACTTGTAATTATGGCTTGCATTATTCAAAATGGACTGATTCTCCTGTTTTGATTGGTTATGTTGATTCTGACTATGCCGGTGACAAAGATGGTAGAAAATCCACTTCCTCATACTTCTTTACTTTTGCTGGAAATTGTGTTTCTTGGAAGTCTCAACTTCAATCTGTTGTTGCTTTATCTACCACTGAATCTGAATATATTGCAGCAACTGAAGCAATTAAAGAAGCCATTTGGCTTCAAGGTTTACTAAATGAGCTGGTTATTTTGAAAGAAAAGGCAGTAATTTTTACAGATAGTCAAAGTTCATTACAATTGTGTAAAAATCCTGTCTATCATGAAAGACTAAACACATTGATGTTAAATTTCATTTCATCAGAGAAAAGATAACAAATGGAATTGTTGATATCAGAAAAATTAATACTGATGATAATCCTTCTGATTTTGGAACTAAAGTTGTTGGAACTGACAAGTTCTTCAAATGCAGGAACTTGCTACACATTGATCAGAGCTGAAATTGGCTGAGAAAAGTGCAATGACATCATTGAAGTAGTCTCTCTGTCTGTGTTTCCATGAACATTTCTAAATACTGCTGAAGTGTTCAAGGTGGAGTTTGTTGGATTTATGCTCACTTCACAGTCCAACCAATACCCAATGATGCTGGACTATGTTGATGGAGCCAATCTGGGTCCGATCTATTTGGAAGAAAAAAGGGCCGGGCTAAGTGTTACACTTAACGGGCTACCGGTCGGGTCAAATTTGACCCGACCCTGGAAGCCACTATATATTCATCTCTTTCTGCTTTGTAAACCTAAGGGGGTGAAAGACAGCTTCTGCAAAAGGCATAACCCTTTTGTTTCTGCTGAGCTTTTCTTTCTTCTCTTCCATCCCGACTGTTCTTCTTCTTCTTCTCTTCGAACTTCCGAGTTCTTGTAACCTTGTATCTGGTCTGTATACCTTTAACTTATACTTGATTACATGAGAGAATAGCCTGAGAGGAGGTCTGTACTGAGGGTGAAACAAAGACACAGAAATAACAGAGACTGCTCTGATAGAGCACCGTGGAGTAGGCTTTGCCGAACCACGTAAAATCTTGTCTTCTGTTATCCGTTTTATTGCTTTCGCTTGTTGGCTGATTTCGAGTAAAACTGGGCAAATATTCCTAACACTAACATCTGCATTTCTGCAAGTCACAAGAACCCAGAATGCCAAATTCGATTTCCACCATTTTCCCTCAGCAAACAAAATGGAAGATTTCTCAAGTACACCTTTGATCCAAAATCAGAATAAGGAAATACAATAAGCAAGAGAAAAGAGTACCCAAGCATGCAAAATGGAACTGCTTATGAGTTAGAATATCTCAAAGTTCTTGGATTATATAATTGGCTCAAATTGAATTCCATCTCATTATGGCCATAGCCCATATAATTCTGGAAATTTACAAATTTTTTTATGGATCTTCCAATTTCCATATCTTTGCTCTTTGTTCTAGGATAAGAGAAGGTGCATAGGGAGTTTACAATTGATGGCCCTGATTTGTCTGGTCCCCATCTTCAACTCAAAGCACCAGTACGTGACCAAAAAGGTCAGAGCCTAACCCTCATTTTATATATTCTAATGGCCAAATTATTCTTAATCTATTCTAATAAGTAATAAAGTAATACATTATTGTGAATCACTTAAAAGAGATTCAAAACAAATTATGACTAAACTTCTTGAATAAATCATATTTATCTACACAAAATAATCCTAACTAAATTCTCTATTTACAACTTTATTAACTTTTTAAACTTATACTATATTCTTATTTTTGTTAAATTTATATTAATAACAATTTAATAATAAAAAATACGTATCTATACTAATAAAATTGAGACAAAAATTTGGAGTAAATTTTAGGGTTAATTTTTAAGTAATTTGGGTATTCTTGTAAGTTTAGACTTTTTAGTTTGGTGAAGATATTGGGTTGACTCGGATGATATGTGCTTCATAAAAATTAAATTAATTTGACAAAATTAGATAGATTAGGGGTATATTATTTTAATTAGATTATCTAATGTTCACATTGAACAGGGACCTGTGCTAGAGACCTTTGCTTTCCTCTTGGATTGGTGAAAGGCATAGCTGGGCAGACAAGCCTAAAGGTACTTGGATATATTCTTGATTTTTCTGTTTTTGAGCACATGTATTCGTTCCAGTTTGGTTTGTTATTTGTGGAATATAAATCTTTTCACCTTCTTGCATATGATTCTTAAGGTGTCAGAGATTCTTTGAGCCCTTTCTGCAAAAGTGGCTTTTAGTTTAGTAAGCTACCTCCTAATCTCCTTTAGTTTTCCTGTACCAATTCATCTAATATTCCCTTTCGTAAGTACTGCTACACATTGCACACTTCTAATAGCCACTTCTATCCTTTGCTTCTTTACCTTTCAATCCAAAGTCATTTCACCTCTGAAATTTCTGGCTGGCTTAACTGCTATTAGCTTGGCATGTCTTCCTTTCAGTAAGGGTTTTCTCCAACATTTATTAACTCATGTAACAGCAGTCTATTCTGCAAAAGGAAAGTTGATAAACTATTGACTTGCACATTGTCTTTGCAATGGATAAGGCTTTTCTAAACGCAAAATTGTTCAGCACATAATAACATATAGTTGCTTATCATCAGATCCTCACCTGAATTCAAGATAAAATGTTCCAAATGTTAATTTTACTATGTGTTTGGACACTACCTCTGCATCAGATCCTCAGGTCTGAGATTCTATGCTTCTCACATCTTGTGCCGAATGCACTAAATTTTAAAGCTCGTTGAAACCTGATGCTCAAATGTTTAAAACTTTGCCATAACAATTAGCTCTTCTCAGACCTGCAGCCATAGAATCTCCACATTCTCTAACTCTCAGTTTCTGTTAAAATTGCGACAATTGTGCTGCAAATTTTAATGTCTTATAATAAACAATTTGCAGGTTAACTTTTCACATTTTCTTCTATCTCCTGCAATCAAAGAATTCTATCTCATTTAAAGAAATAGCATTAACAAAATTTTGGAACATTTCTGATTTTGGCAACTTTAAAGTTACTCGAGCGGAATTTTCTTGAAAGATTCAATAGAGCAAGAGAATCCGTTTGTAAAACCAAAAGTGCTGAAGATTCATTTTGATGTTATCACATTTTTTCCTTCTTTTTTGATAAATATGGTGGCACACTGCATAAGAAAAATACTTTAGAAAACAAAATCTTTAAGAAGTTTAATGCACAGGAAAAATGAAAAACAAAATTTATATGATCTAGAGCTATACAAAGTGAGCATTTCTTATGTGGCCAGTATTTTATAACATAAGAGGATCTTACCATGTGTTAAATGAGAGGAATGTAATGGAAGTGAGGAGGAGATAACAATATAATTTAGGGGCACTCGCTTTTCATGTATGTTACAGATTAGATGGCTATAATTATGTACTGATTTATGGGGATTGCATAGCAGAAGGTTAGGGATTTGATTGATTCCTTCCTAATTTGGGCTCTATGTATATATCATAAGAAAATTCTCAGAACAATTACATGGTATCAGAGCTGTGCCCTAGTGAGCAGCAGTATTCTCTACAATAAAATTCGATTCATATTTATTTTCTGCCTTACGGAGCAAAAACTCTTGGTCATCCTGTTTATTGACCATTGGTACTCACCACAGGCATTTGACGACACGCCTGACACCAAGATTTAACCACATGAACCAAGATTTTCTTGGTTGGTTCATGAGTATTTGAAGACATCCCCTGTACCTGGCACCTGCATATCTGCAAGTCACAAGAACCCAGAATTTATCAAGGCCACAATGTCAAATTCGATTTCCTCCATTTTCCCTCAGCAAACAAAACGGAAGTTTTCTCATAGTACATCTTTATCCAAAGTCAGAATAAGGAAATTCAGTTCATTTTTTTAATTTTATTACATAACAGCAGTCCTACCTATTCAAGATGCCTAGGTAATAAATAATTCATCAATAAGCTGAAACCAGCAGGCTTGAAGGAGCTGTAAACGACTGTCCTTGATTGATCATGGCAAATACCGTTGCTTGAACCTAGGTAATAAATAATTCATCAATAAGCTGAAACCAGCAGGCTTGAAGGAGTTGTAAACGACTGTCCTTGATTGATCATGGCAAATACCGTTGCTTGAACAGGAACATCAGATTCAATCAGGACTTTATTATTCGATGCACTACGAAGAACATGCTTAGGAAAAGAGTTGTCACTTGTGCTTAATGTGTATTCTACATACTTAACAAAATTAGGAAATAGAAGAATTGGATTGAAATCCAATGTCCAAGAACTTCCATTTCCTTTGATTGTCCCTCTTGCAACTGTTGCCCTAAGAATCATGCCATTTACATTGTTTTGATCAATAACAACCTGGTCGATTTTCTTGAAAGGGCATTTTGACTGATCCAACTGAACTATATCAATCCCTGATTTACTCCCAGAAAACATGTTATCAACAATATTGACTCCATATATGATTCCGTTTATCGATTTCAAAAGAACATAGCCATCTCCAAGAAAGTAGCAACTGGAGATGTCTAATTGAACTGGATCTTCAGCAACAATTCCAGTGTAATCAAAGTAAGAATGCACGATTCGGGTTTGTGTCAAACCTGGCAACTTCAAATAAATTCCTGTGCCACCAAGACTAGTGGCCTTATTATAGCAATGCACCCCAGCAATTGTGTTGGCTTCTCCTGCAATAATAATTCCAATTTCAGCTGAAAAAATTACCACATCCGTGACAGCATTATCATTTCCCATTAGGGTTATTGCAGTTCCTGAAAAGTTCTTCTCCCCTGGATCACTACCAACATTGATATGTTGGCCAAGAAAGGTGTTTCTAATGTAAGTCTCATGACCACCCTTGACAAAAATACCATTGTTTGTAAAATGAGTAATGTAGCAGTTGTCAATGCTTGTTCTAAGTGCATTGACAACTAGAATTCCTCCACCCCTGAAATTAGAATCCAACAAGAGGTCTCTAAGAGTGACAAATTCAGTGTGGTATGAGCCACTTTTTGTGGTGTCTGATAAATCAATCAAATATCCTTCATTTGGGAAATTTTCTGATGCCTTCAGAGTTCCTCCGTGTATCTATATATTTCACCAGAAAAATAAAAGTCAACTTTCACAGGCAGATTCTAGGAATTCAATCTCATTAATTATGATGAAGTTTTGTACAAGCAAAAAAGCACCGGCATAGCATGTTACAATTAGGAAACAAATATTAAAAAAGAAGAGAAAAGAAGAAAACCCAAGCAAAAGAAGAAGAAATCTTCTTTTAACTCTTGAATTTTTCTTATTTGAACTTTTAACTTATATATATATATATATATATGCTTAAATATATCTCTCTCTCTCTATATATATATATATATATGAGTTTATTCTTATAAAAAGAAGAGAACATTTATTTCAGATAAAACAAAAAAAAAATGTAGGGATGAATTTCAAACATATTCCTTGATACATTTTTGTTTGCTTTGCTATTTTGATTTCTAATTCTTATTTTAACTTTTTTAGTCCCTAATGTACTTTTAAATTTTATTTTAGTCCCAGTCATAATTTTTATCTTTTTTTAGTTCCTAATGTATTATTATGTATAGACATATAAATCTTTCGAAGATAAATTTCTTCTTGCTAAGTCAAACACGTGGACAATATAGGTGAATCAATGATTATGGATAAAATTGAAATTTTTGTAAGAATTCCTCCATAAAAGAATAAACAAAGAATGCAAGGTCACAAGATAGAATTAACTTATATAAAATAATCCAAATGAATATCTGAGCAAATTTAAAATTATGATTTATTTTTTCATCCCTTAAATAACTCTCAAATCCTTTGAAACCCTCAATGGCAAAGTGCAACTGTTGCTATAAAAAAATCAAGGATGTCAGTTAGAAGATTTCTTAAGCTGCAAAATAATAGAATTAGAGAGAATTGAAATAGATAGAATGAAAACAATAATTAAGCATCCTTGTTTTGTTTTCCAACAAGAAGAATATACATCTTGTTCAAGATAGTTTGAAAGGTTTACAATATTATCCTTAATTTAGTACTTAGTTCTTGATGTAGAGGGTAATTGCATTTTAAGATATCAATATTATTGTTGCATGGTAGGAAATTATTAAAGTGATTTTGTGGTTTCATCTGCGCATTAATGCAAACAGAAGAGGTTGGAAATTTTGTGGTTTCTCTAAAAATACAATGTCTAATGCAAACTCCTGATGTGGTCTAGACTAGATTCATAACGGCTTTTTGTTTAGCCTGCTGATAGCCCCTCAACAATCAAGATAATTTTTTCTCTACCAGCTCTTTCGCTCACTTTCTATTTTCTATGCAATGTCGACTTGAGCTGAGAAAAGGATGATGGAAATTAAAATGTTTGGTTAGGTTCTAGATTTGTGATTTGTGGTTCTTTATATGACGTGTGTTAATCAAATTCAAAGATAATTAGAAGATGTCTGACTCATCATGTTTGCTTCACATATTAAAAAAGTTCATAGATGACTGTAGTAATTTTAAATCACGTATATATATTACTCTTTTATGTTTAAAATTAAATATTTATATTTTAATTTTAATTTATTTAAAATTAAATATTTATTATCTTTTGATAAATATATTGAATGTCAAATGATATTCTTTTATTTTTAACTAAATTAAAAAATAAATATTCAATTTGGTTTGAAGTAGAAAGTATAACATTAATAATTAGAAATTGCATGCCCCATACCATAAGGTTGCCTCGACCAGCTAACAATTTAAGTGGACGGCTGATCATGTAATATCCACCTTCGAGATGAACTTGAACCCCACCCAGATTCACAATTCCATCAATCAAGAAACCATTTCCGGGTTTTTTCAATGCATCTTTTAAAGCTTTTTCAATGGCGTCCGTGCTATCTTTTTTTCCAGTTGGATCAGCTCCGTATGCTGTAACTTTATATATATTTCGATTCCTAGAAACCTGCAGCAGAGATAATTACTAACTAGAAAGGTAAAGGGTTTGCATTAGATTAATACAAAAGAGTCAAGAAAAGAATTATGCTAAATTATGATCGAAATTAAAACTCTTACCTTTGCAGGAATTGGTGATGGAAAAGAAAAAGGGTTTCGTTGCAAAAGTGATGCTTTGAAAGCATACATTTTTTGCATTTCATGGTCACGGTAACGAGAAGAAATTCTAGTTTCCAACAAAGATGAAGAAGAAGAAATCTTATGCACAAAATGCATGATGAAAAAACTAGTCAAGCCCACAAGTAAGATGAAGAATAAGAGGGTTCTAATTTTAATGTCCATAGAATATATAAGAAATATGGAAAAAAAAAATTTCTCTTGTTGATCAAAAACGTAGTTAAGAAAAGGAAAACCAGCCAAGAATCAAGAAAAACTCAGATACCAAGAGAAATGAATTAGGTGGAAAAGTTTATATAATCATGAAGTTGTGGATGGGGCATGTGGATTGTACCTATACCATATAGGAGAAGCCAAACAATTTTTCCTTTACAGGCAATTAAATAGTTTTACGTGCCCACATATGTGCATGTGGATTGTATCATACAATTTTATTTTATTTTTTTCAGTTCTGCCTTTTTGTAAACAGAAAAGGAAATAAGTCTAATGTGAAGTCTATTTGTTTTTAAAAATTCTTGTTCAGCAAGATGTATATATTCCTTCCGAATGAACGATCTTGATTTTAATGAGTTGGATTGTATGTACTTTTGATTTTTGAGCTGGACAAATAATTTGAGACAAATAAGTTCTTTTAATGAACTCTTGAATTTTTTAAAGGAAAAAATAATTTGAAACATATACATTCTTCAAATGAAAAAATTATTTTGGAACAAGAGTATAATTATGATCCACTATATATCTAACACCTCATTTTTTATAATAGTAATAAAAGCGAAATTTAAATAATAAAATCAATTGATAATTATAAACCCTAATTACGAAAACATGATTTTTTTTTTTTAATGTTGTTCCTACTTATCTTTTATGTAATTTTACTGAACAATATTTAAGAATTTGATTAAAGATATGTATTACTTTTTAATCCTTAGTCTAATTGTTTTACCAAAAACAACATAAATTAACCTTCACAAAGTCATAATTGTCTATCAACATACAAAGAAATTGATTTTACAATTATTTGCTCAAGGACGGTGGAGTGTGATTCATTTCATCAATGAACTGCAAGGAAATTCATTTAAAATTTTCAATTGTGTTGTTTCAAGATATTAGATTTCATGTAAAGGAATAACTAATTCTTATCATAATTGGTTTGTTGCTCATAATATATGGTTTTCTAATTGTTTCTCTAAATTTCAGTTCAGTGTAGGTGTATGCCATGATCTTTGTTGGCTCCGTTGGCATTTTGGCTGTACTTTGTTTTCATCGATGGTTTACTTCTTTTTTTCTTATTATTTTTATGATAAAGGGAGAAAGGAGAACTCCCATCTCTTTTTCAAATTTCAGTATATATCTTCACAATATTTTAATAAAAATTTGTCCCACATAAAATTTGAACTGCATTACTACACATATGGAGAATTTTTTTGAAAAAATTCAATAAGAAAACTCGAACACGAAACTTAAGTCATGAGTCCTTACAATTTGGGCAAAAACTCTGAACTTTTTTTATTATTGCATATGAGGGAAGAGGAGACACGACTAAATATTCAATTCGAAACAAAAAATATAATTATTTTAATAGAAATCATATAAAAAAAAATTCAGACCTTCTTCCTCTCCATCAACATATGACAAAAACAGAAAAGGGCAAAAAATAGGCCAAGACTAATAATAAGACAAACTAGCATCATGAAGTAAAGGCATCTATGGTGGGGTGCTGAGATGTGCCTTTATAGTCTCCCGGCGCCAATCTACTTTTTCAGTGAAGGGCTGCAGTCTACATTTTTTTTTATTACATCAAGGAGGGAAAGCGGACTCGAAATCTCGAACCCGCGCTAACAGCAAGTGAAAGGCATATCACACAAATTTTATTAATTACTTTTTTTAAAAGTAATAAAATAAATTAGGTAAAAGCAACGTATCTCAATGGTAAAACACATTTATTCACATATGAAATAATGACTTCGAATTACATTTCTCATTCCCTCATATATAATCAAGAAAAACTAAAATAAAAAGAATTAATTCAAGGATTATAGGGTCATTTTCCAAAAATAATAAATATATAATTGATAGTAGTTTAAATTTATATTCTATTAATCTAAAATTAAATAGGGAAATTTGTGAAAAATGCCCTCGGAATTATTTTCAATTCTTCAATTATATCCCTTGTTTTTTTATTTTCTATCTTTTTATACCTTCAAATTATTTGCAATTTTTCAATTATATCATTTATCTTTTATTTATTTTTTTATATCATCGCCTATTTTTTATTTATGTGTCATATCCATCCATTACTAAATATATAAATTATGTAATTGAAGAATTGTAAATAGCTTGAGAATTTAAAAAAAAAAATACTAAAAGATAAAAGATGTTATTAAAGAATCATAAATAGACAAAATAGTCATTTCAGCACCTTATTTTTATTATTTTAGCCAAATTGGTCTCTCATTTTTTTTTGGGTAAAAAGTGTCAACAATCCCTAAAATTTTTCAAATTTTTATTTTTACACTTCAACTATTTTTCACCTAATTTATACCCTCAAACTTACAAAAGTATTAAAACTTGCACTCCTGTCTATTTTGTCAGTTAAAATCAAACGAAATCTCTTTAAAAAAAAATAAAAAACAAGCCATTTTTAGGGTAGTTTCGTCCAATAACTTACCCATCTGTTTCTTATTCATCTAATTTTGTCTTCGTCAACAGAAACCCATGTAGAATTCAAAACAAATTAAGTAGATCTATCATTATTTTGTGCGATTTGCCATTTTCCTTCAATTTCCATATATGATTCATCCGTACAAAAAACCAGAAGAAATCTTTTTCCCAGATTCTCCCTTTGCTTTCAAAAGAAATCTTCGTGGAGATGTGGATCTTTGTGAAAACTCTAACTAGTAAAACCATTATCTTGAGCTTGAGAATTCTGATACCAATGTCAAGGTTAAGATTCGGGATAAAGAGGGAATTCCACTAGAATTGCAAAGACTATTCTTTGGTGGAAAGGATGAGGAAGATGACCAAAATCTTCAAAATTATAATATTCAAAAGGAGTCCACTCTTCATCTTGTCTTGAGACTTCACTGTAAGACTACCTTGGACTTGGAGGTTGTGTGTTTTGATACAACACGTGAAGGCAAAGATTAAAGATAAGGAAGGAATTTTCCCGGAGATTTTGAAAAAATAAATCTTATCAAATAGATTTTGTTCCTATTAATCTTCTTAAATCATACTTTTTGTACCAAATCTGTCTTTTCTTCCCAAAATAATGAAGGTATGAGATTTAGGATACATCCTACTACTGTGGATTGCAGTTATTGCAAACAATGATTTGGGAGGATTGGTTTTCTCAGGTGGTGTGGGGGAGAAGACAAGTTCTTGAAGATGTTGATGTTTCTTTACCAAAATGCCCTTGTTCTTAATCACATGAAATGCGCATGCAAATTATTCAGTTTGGATTTAATGGCAAAATGCAATTTTTAATAAATTTTGTAAGTTTGAAGGCAAGAATTATAATTCAAAAAATTTAAGTGCAAAAATAAAAATTTAAGAAAGTTTAAGTGTTTCTAATACCTTTTATCTTTTTTTTTATATATAAATAATATTGACCCCTCGTGCATTTTTTTCTAGCCATTTTGACTTATAAATTGACTCAAAAGGTTTTAGTCTAACATATGAGTAAAAATGATCAAAGTGACTAAAAAAATACATAAAGATTCAAAATGACTTGGAAAAAGAAAATGAAAGACCAAGTTGGTTTATATTATTGTTTTAAGATATTTAAAATTAAGTATATACTTTATTGAGATAAGTCCTATATACTTAAAAATAAGTGTGACAAATTAAATATTTGGAGGGAGATGATTTTAAGTGTGACTATAGGAGATGATTAAGATATTGCTACAATTTTAGTTAGCTTTTTTTTTTTTTTTTTTTTTGAGGGGAGCCTTATATATATATATAAGTTGGCCTTGGATTTATTATCGGCAAGTGGGATACACCAAATCATGTCATCAGATGCAGCAAGTGGAGGCTTTATTGCACACTGGATAGATATATGTAGTTATATAATTTCACTAGTAGTTTTCAAAATTGATTATCATATGTACTTAGTGCTTTAATGAGTCACTTAGTTGTGGAACACTGAATGGTTAGTAGTTAGTACTTTGGACATAATGGTTGATTTCCAAATATATTAGGAAAACGAGAGGTTTTCGCCTGATTTGCTTTGAGAATAATGCATTAAAGCTTATTCTGCATCGACAAACATTAGAAAAGAAAACATTAATTCCATGCATAATGCATTTCTCAACATTAATTAAATGCAATAAGTAGTAAATCTAATTACTAGTAGTATATAATAATAAAGACATTGAACAAAGTCAAATTATGATTAGTGCATTAAATTTAGTTCTTTAAAATTTATGAAATATAGACATAGAGTCATAGAGTATTACTTGATTCATATTCTACTTTTTATCATTAACTATAAATTATAACTTATTCATGTAGTACTCCTTTTATTTTAAATAGATAGCATTTTAGCTCTTTGCACATATAACTTTAATAAATATTTTCTCTCTCCAAACTAATAATTCCTATATATATAATTGAATATTTATTTTTCTAATATAAAATATTTTTACTCTATTTCTTTTTTTTACTAGCAACATCATTAATTTAATATTTTACATCTTACTAATTAATATAAAACTATCATTGATATAGTTAATAATCGGGATTATAATTTTTTTAGAGTCAAAGGCCCCCTTAAATTATTGAATTAAATGAAAAAATGGAAATTCAATTTTGAAATAAAAGGAGTATTAGTTTAGCATGTACTAGTAATAACAAGATATGGATTTTTTAAAATTAAAATAATAAACAAATTAGTTATAGAACTTATTTCAACTAATATAAAAATGTGAATATTCAAAAGAGTATAATTGCTAATTATTTTCAGTTCTCTTCTTGAAAATTTATAGAAAATTACATATTCCTATTGCTAAAAGTTATTTTTGAACTTTCCCCAATTACTATTTACTTATACTTTTAGCTTAATTTTTTTAAAAAAACTAGATATGTTCTTTAAAATAGTTTTTGTTTTATTAATATAGTTAAAAAATTAAAATAACATTGAGAAAAATTTACCTACTAATAAAGTTAGCTAAAAATTGATTTTTACATCCAACAAAAAAACTAAAATTAAAATCTCCATTTTTTTTTCTTTTTCTACATAAGTTAAAATTTTGTTCCATCTTTACATGATGTGAGTTATTTATGGACTTTCTATCTCTTTGTTAAGCATATCAATACTCAATCTTTGCACTGTCATTTGGATCATTTCTCAAATTGTCTTTTCATTCTTTAATATTTTTGAGCGACTAATATACATTTTAAATGTATTCTTTGAGATAAAATTAAGTTTTTCGTAAATGATCTAAAGATCAATAGAGGAGGATGAGCGATATTGATATAGAATGATTATCTGATTAAAGGAAAATATAATTAATGAAAGTTTTCCAAATAAAGAAAAAAAAAAAAGGTCCCATGGGAATCTTGGGAATGGGTAACATGGGCCTACGGCACCAGAATCCATGTCACGGAACCACAAGAATCCATAAGAATATTTCTGTGGAGTGTGAGTTGCATTATAGGAAGTGGACATTCAATTCGCCACCTTTTTTTCACTTAGTCAGAGTTCCGTTTTGCCTTTGGCTGCCTGCTTTGCTTCATTTTTTTCCCTTTTATTTTTCTCGAAGCTTAGCAATGGCAGCCATGGCGTCTTTTCAATGTTCTTTTCATTTGTTTTTGTTGATGGTGGTTTTTCTATCAACCAGAATTGCTGGTAATTATAACTTTTTTTTCTTTTTCTGTTTCTGTTTCTTGATTATTTACAATTCAGAAACGGTACTTTTGTGACTTCCAGACCTGTTTTTAAATTTTCCCTTTCAAAGAAAAGTTTACTGTTTTTTAAAAAAAATTTATTCTGTGTGGCCGTGGCCTTGCAGTCAAATGATTTTGGGTTGGGTGAATTGTTATGGTGCGATGTAACATGATGAAACTGTTTAGTATCAGTTGCTAACTATCGTTTTCATGCTAGTTTTGTTTCTGTTGTTGGTTTATGTTTTTCTTTGTTCTAAAATGATGAAAAAGATGGTGATCTTTTGGGTTTACTTTTTTTTTTTTTTAATTTTGAGTTTGAAATAGGATTTAGAGACCCTTCATGGAAAAGATTCCAACATCTTTAGAGTATCGGTGGGATTTATCTTAGCCACTAGTTTAGGTCATGATGTTGAAATGTTGATAATTCTTTCTCAGTTTTCATTATTTTAATATTGCTGTGACCAATTCTCTCCTTTGGGTCTTTCTCCATGTATTGTTGTTTCCTCAGTATATTAATTTTATTCGAGACTGAGACTTTGTTAATCTTCTTAATTCTTTCTGTTTTGTGTTCTTTAATCTGCTATTGTTATCCTCAGCATATTGGTCATGCTCCCTGTTAGTTAATTTCCATGTTACTTTAATTGATGTCTATCCTTAACATATTCAACCATGTAAATTGGAAGAATTATTTTTCCTATTTGCATTCTATTATGCTGATGAAATGTGTTAGTGAAATTTAATTATATTGCTGCTTTATTGAACTTTGATGAACTTCAATTAGTGCATACTGCATGAGGACCAGATTTCTCTCTTAGTATACATTTAACTTTCCCTAATTGATAAGGTGGGGAAATCTTTTTGACTAACTTGACAGAGAAATAATATCCATCTTTTCATCTCATATACAAGAGGCATTCATGTCTTTCCAAAGATTTGTATGGTTTTATTTGCAATTTGCCTACCACCAGTTTCAGATATAGTGGCTTTTCATCTTTTCATCTCATATACAAGAGGCATTCATGTCTTTCCAAAGATTTGTATGGTTTTATTTGCAATTTTCCTACCACCAGTTTCAGATATAGTGGCTTTTTTATGACCTGACTAGGCATTGAAGAGAAGGAAGGTACAACATACAATTTATTTCAACAGATTCTGAAGGAGGAGGCTGTGGCAAGACTTGTTGAGCTTGGAAAGGTAAAATAACTGGACCCTTTCTCTCTGATGCATACATAGCTCCTAGATGATTCCGTTAGTGTCGCATTGTATATAGCCAAACCTATTATGGTGAACAAAGGACCATGGTTTATTTCAATTCCTTTTAGTATGTTTTACTTTTATGTTCCATGTCTTTTATCATCCCGATGTTTTAGAAATGAAATTGGATTTGAGATTATTTCCCATTCCTAGATTGCTTCCCATGTCATGTTGTAACATAATGCATGAAAATGTTTTTTGAGGAATTTATTATGACCATGAACTTCCCTGAAATGATATAAAGAAGAGTTTGAAAAATGAAAATGCAGAATTAAGTTAAGTAACAAGGGAAAGCCATGTAAGAAGAGTACAAACACTATGAAATTCAAAATACGCTATTGGTTGGTTGCCTGTTGCCTTGTGGCCTGTGAGCCAACAATTACATCTTCACCAAATGTGACGAACTTTCAGAATTCTGTTAATCCTTCTAGTATATCCTTCTAGTAAATTCAAAATCCTTCTAGTATCTTTAATAGCTTTGACTCCGAGGTATATTATAAAATGAATATGGGAATTTTTGCTTTTTATTTAATCTTTGCCTTGTGTTTGCAACATGTTTATGTATATAATCATATAACAAAAACTACCTCACCTTCAGCTGAGACTTCTTTGTTTTCACTGATGGCTTTTATTGATTACTCAGCAAACTATGAACACAGTACATCTCTTCTTCTCAATTTCCTGCATGGGTATGGCACTGCTATGTTTTAGCAATTTATCAGAATGCAGCATGAAATGTGTATCTGTGGATGGCTTAAGTCAACAGAGGATCCTATCTGTTCTTATATTTTTTTATGATAGAATGTGTCCATTTGGTTGTCTTTTAATTTTCCTTTGCTACATGAATTGTCTAGGTTTCTTTAGGTTGTCCTAAATTGTACTAATTCCAGCAATCTTTAAGTGTCAATCCATGAGAAGAATGGAAATGAATGATATCCAATAATCATCCAATTACAAGTGCCAGTAGCTGGTCATTAAATCTTTAAGATGTGGAGAATCGTTCAGTCTGATATGACTTCACACTATCTTCGTCTACATTATGCATTATATTCTTCTTAGTTATGCTTCATGCATGCATTATATTCTTCTTAGTTATGCTCCATGCATTCTCATTCTCCTTCTAAGTTATGCTTCAAAGATATCTCTTATCTGAAATTAGAAGGTCAAAAGTTAGGTAGCCAAAATGATATCATTGTTGGTAAACCATGCAGATAAGTGATGCAGATGAATATCTTCAGAGGACTTTCCAGAGCCCAGCTTCTATTCGAGCAGGAAACCTTCTTCGTCAATGGATGGAGGATGCTGGTTTGAAAACGTGAGATTTTCGCTTTGCTTTATTCTCCCTAATGTTTCATTTACTCATTTAAGATATCCTCTTGAACCAGGTGGGTAGACCAGATGGGCAATGTGCATGGTCGAGTTGAAGGAATAAATCCAAGTGAAAAGTCTCTGCTGATTGGCTCTCATTTGGTGAAGCAAGAGTTTCTCTACTATTTGTTAATACAACTGCACTTAATGATTACTTGGTTAGAGTATTGCTTAGGGAACAAAATAGTTGCTAACTCTGTTTTTCTGACAGGATACTGTTATTGATGCTGGGAATTTTGATGGATCACTAGGAATAATTTGTGCACTATCTGCTTTGAAAGTGTTGAATAGGACTAACAGGCTGGGACTTCTAAGGCGGCCAGTTGAGGTCAGTTAACCCCTAGTTCTCTTGATAATATCAACTAAAACAGATTCAAATATGATTGAGCACATTTCTCTCATATACTAAGGTGTGCAAATTCATTGGATATTGCCTGCTGCATCATTAGGAGTGATGCAATTGTTGAATTATTATTGGTGGAGTTGACATGAACAATAACATTTTTCCTTGTTAAGACACAAAACTCTCTAGAGGTTTGATAGAGGATTAAATCCTGGAATAATGCATTGAGATGACTTAATAATTTTCTTTGCTTTGTGTACAAGTGGTATGTGCAGGTTTCTTCCTGAAGCTTGGTTATGTACTTGGGCGTGTTATATCTGAACTGTGTCCAGAGTTGTTCCAGAAATGTGGAAATGACATAGCTCACTGTTGTATAGACGTGTTATATGAGGTTAAGTAGATGTGTAGTGTGGTTACATGAACTGGACGACAAACATTTGCATTAAAAGAGTGGATTCCAGTTGAATTAGAACAATGAGGGATCTGATGAAAATATAGGGTTTCAACAAGATAAATAAATGAGTGGCCAATTCTAGAAATGAGAATAGTATAATTTGATAATAAGGGTAACTAGATTTTCCTTTATTTGGAGATGAAGCCTCAAAAAGGGTTCTTGTATCAGAATAACGATCGCCTAATAGAAAGCACTGATCTTCTATGCTATTAGCTTCTGTTTTCTTGTTTTCTCATCGCTTCAATTCTCTTCTTTTCTTTCAGTTTGTTTTTGGTTTTTTTATCCATTTCAGTGGAGATCACAATGTCCTGATCTTAAATTTTTCAGAAGCTAATTTCTGACCTAATGAATTTAACGTCAACAGATATATTTTGGATTAGGATTCATTTTGATGATGGGGCTATCTCGAGGTATGGGGTTGACCACATAGATCATAATAGCAGATGTAATGAATAATAAGCATGAAACACAACAGAAGCACAATCAATCATGGATGAGATTTAAACGCCAAAATGATGAAACATATGCTCAAAGCCTCTCTAGATTGAAAGTATAGAATTATTAAAATGATGAACAGTTTTCCTGGAAAGTCAATTAAACCAAGAATATTAAGATATGATGCAGTTAAACTTTTGTGTTTCTTGAACATATATGCTGCAGAGAAACTGCGGCTAAATGCAAATGACAACATAAACCTTTGCATGCAACAGAAGTATAACAAAAACCTTGACCAATTGTCTGTATGGCACACTGTCATGGGAATTTTCTTGCGAACCCTGAGGCTTCTTCTAGTCTTTGAGGTGAAGGTGGAGCTCAGTTCTACCTACATCAGGTGTTGAAATCTACAATCCACAGAATTAAATGGAAGCAAGGAAATTCATTTATAAAATCAGTGGAAAATATGTCAATGTTTTTTATGAAAATATCTCCAAGTTCTTCAATATTTCACTACTAGTAGTAGAATAAAATCCTGCCTTAAAACTTGTGAATTAGTAAAAGACACACATACACACTTGGTGTCAACATAAGTACATGATAGGCATGTGTGTCATGTCCAAAATACATGCCCTAGATGTCTCATACTTCCTTTTTCCCAAATATCTCTAAATTAGAAATAAGAAAAAGAAAAGATAAAAAACATTACTCACAAGAAGAATCAAGCATGAAACCCGATGTCTGTTATTTACAATTAATATAAATAAATTATAGATCTTACTAGTAGAATTAAACTTCTATCATTCTCTGAAATTGCAGTTGAGTCCAGAAACATTGGTGCATAGCATGTTTTAAGAATCTAGTAAGGCATTGGAAACTAATTGAAGAATTGTAAGTTGCATTACCACCCTGATGGAGCAGCTTAGGAATGGCAATTGTGTAGTATTGGTAGTACTGGGCATGAGAAACAGTAAAACTGCAAGTAGTACCTATAAAATTACTCATCCTGTTGTCATAGTTACTGCTGCTCTTGAAACCATTTCATCTCTAGTTTTGCTAAAGTGCATGGTTTCTTTGAAAGTTATCTTAGAACAGGTTAAGTTTCTTCCATAGTTTAGCTAGCCAGCATACAGATTTAATGTTGCTACTCTGACACTATGTAGGTTATTGCATTCAGTGATGAGGAAGGAGTTAGGTTTCAATCTACCTTTTTGGGAAGTGCAGCAATTGCCGGTATACTACCAGTCTCCACGTTATATATAAATGATAAGAGGTCTGTTGAGTTATTCAGGTATTATCCCCTCTCTAAATTCATCCACTAAATTGATGAGGAAATATTATTCAGTGGTGTGACGGTACAAGCAGCTTTAAGGGAAAACTCCTTAGAAACTACAGAGGAAAACCTTTTACAGCTCAAATATGATCCACAATCTGTTTGGGGCTATATTGAGGTGCATACCTAGTTAAACTTGAGCAATTGAGTAGTACGGAATATCCTTATTGCTATGTCAAGCACTCATTTTGCTTTCATTTGATGCTATCTCAGGTTCATATTGAACAGGGACCTGTGCTAGAGACCTTGGGCCTTCCTCTTGGATTGGTGAAAGGCATTGCTGGGCAGACACGGCTAAAGGTACCTAGATAATTCTTGATTTTTCTGCTTCTTTTTGTTTTTGAGTATATGTATTCTTTCTAGTTTGGTTTGTTATTCATGTAATAGAAATCTTTTCACCTTCTTACATATGGTTCTTATAGTGCCAGAGACTCATTTGAGCCCTTTCTGCAACAGTGGATTTTAGTTTAGTAAGCTACCTCCTAATCTTCTTTTAGTTTCCTGTACCAATTCATTTTTAATATTCCCTTTGAGAAGTAATGATACACATTGTAAACACTTAATAACCACTTTTATCCTTTGCATCTTTACCTTCCACTACTAAATCATTTGACCTCTGAAATTTCTGGCTGCCTTAACTGCTATTAGCTTGGCATGTATTCCTTTCAATAAGGGTTTCTCCAACATTTACCTACTCATGGAACAACAGTATATTCTATAAAAGGAAAGTTGATAAACTATTGAATTGCACATTGTTTTGCATTGGATAAGGATTTTTCTAAACACAAAAAAGTTTAGCACATATAATACATGGTTTCTTACCATCAGATCCTCAGCTGAATTCAAGATAATATGCTCCATATGTTAATTTTACTGTGTGTTAGGACACAACTTCTGCATCTTCATTGCATTCTTCTCTAAGTATAATTCTCTGTGCTTTTCACATCTTGTGCCGAATGCACTAAGATCCCTTGGCCATTTAAAGCTTGTTGAAAACTGATGCTCAAGCGAAGTCAATTGGATTTTCTCAGACCTGAAGCCATAGATTGTCACATTATCTGACTCTCCATTTTTGTCAAAATTGCAAAAGTTTCTGCTGCCAATTTTAATGTCTTATATTAAACAATTTACAGGGTAACTTTTCACATTTTCTTCTATCACTGCAATCAAAGATTTTAATCTCATTTAAAGAAATAACATTAACAAAATTTTGGAACATTCCTGATTTTGACAACTTGAAACTTACTCAAGCGGAATTTTCTTGAAAGATTCAATGGAGCAAGAGATTCTGTTTGTTAAACCAAAAGTGTCGTAGATTCATTTTGATTTTATCACATTTTTTTTCCTTCTTTTTTGGTTGATATGGTGGCATACTGCATAAGTAAAATACTTTAGAAAACAAAATCTTTAAAAAGTTTAATGTGCAGGAAAAAGAATTATACATGATCTAGAGCTATACAAAGTGAGCATTTCTTATGTGGCCAGTGGTTTTATAACATAAGAGGATCTTAGTATGTGTTAAATGAGAGGGATGTAACCGAAGTCAAGAGGAAATAACTATATGTTTTAGGGACACTTGTTTTCATGTATTAATAGAATAACGGAAAGGAAGGAAAACACCCTGGGTGTGCATAGGAAACTTAGAATTGATGTGATTTATTTTAGATTGGTTCAAATTTTTATTTTTATTTTTATTGTTTCCACTTTGAACATATGAACAAACTTTAGAATTCTTCATTCAACATCTAGAGGATATGTAGAAGATTTTTGCATCAAGATAAACACATTTTTTCAAATTTATCCATACATTATTCTGAAAATTTGCAGAAAATTAGAAAAATATAAGCTGTAAAGAATAAGTTGACCATCCTGTATAAACCTAGCATATCATGCCATGAACCTTGGTGTGTTTAGATATTGGTGCTGTCACATCTTGACAGTATTTGTGATTCTTCCTGATGGATTTTCAATGCTTAGAGTGTCAAATAGAATTATTAGTAGTGGTGATTTATATTCAGTACTGATTATTTTGACTTGCCTTTTTTTTTTTTTTTTGATGCTTTAATTTAGTGTATACATTTTTAGCTTATCCCTGGACCATGTAAAATGAACATGTTTGTTTTTCTGGCATTGATTCCATAATGCATTTTCTTATTAGCATGGCATGATGTTCAATTGAAGAATTTAAAAAGGTCTGACAAACATGTGAAAACCAGTGGCTTTTGAGTTCTGTGAGCCAAAAAATAACGTCTGCAAGTATGTTTTTATTCATCTTCTTTAGAATTCTTATGAAGCTGTAGTTCGGATATGTTGTTTTTCAGTTCTCATCTTCAACTGTTTAGGCTTTCCTCTTATAGCTATTTTATCATTCTTAACATATTTTTGATCTGCATGCTGTGTTCCTCCATTTTTCCCTTGTTTTAACTAAGATATGTTTTTTTTTTTCTTTTTGAATGGGTAGCTAGTGTTACTGTGTTTCTTTCCTTCTAAATTTGCATTACATTCAGGTGACTGTGAGAGGTTCACAAGGGCACGCTGGAACTGTCCCCATGGCCATGCGCCGTGACCCTATGGCTGCTGCTGCTGAATTAATCGTCTTGTTGGAGAGTCTTTGTAAACAGCCTGAAGATTATCTTTCTTATGATGGTCACTGCAAAGCTTCTGAGGTGAAATCTCTTGCTGGATCTCTTGTTTGTACTGTTGGAGAAATATCAAGTTGGCCAAGTGCAAGCAATGTGATTCCTGGAGAGGCAAGTACCATATATCTTAAACTGCAAGTCCAGTCAACTGAAAAATTCTTTTCTTTCTAAATTGAATGACTCATAATACTGGTTTTTGCCTTCTCATTTGAGACCTAATCAAAAAAGAAAAAGGAATTTATATGTATATTAATTTTTTCTTTCTTTTCTTTTCCAAGAAAGCCGATGAAAATAACCATTGCTTTTGAAATTAATCTATGAAAAGAAGTCTTCAATCTTTGGTCTTGAACAAACTTTGTTGAGTGTTTTAAATGTGATGCTTTGTTACTGCAAAAAATCTTCAAATTTCCTCTATATCCTTTTTTTTTTTAACATGAGCACAGGAGCACGTGACAAATTTACTATACCTTTCCATGACCTGAGAAGTAGTTCTGGATTCTTATGATCATGACACCTAAGAAACTACTAGATCTGCTCTTATTATTATGATTATGATAGTGCAGGTGACATTCACTGTGGATGTACGTGCAATTGATGATATGGGAAGAGAAGCTGTCCTTTACGAATTATCCAACAGAATTCATAAAATATGTGATAGGCGTTCTGTCTTATGTATCATTGATCGCAAGGTTCAAAATTTCCTTCTGATTTCATAGTACTTCCACTACATATGCAGTCCCTGACACATGCTCTTGATCGTTTTCAGCATGATGCCAATGCAGTGGTTTGCAACAAAGAATTAGGTTCACAGCTGAAATCTGCAGCCTATGCTGCTATGAAAAGGATAACAGGTGAGGATCCAGATGATGTGCCAGTACTGATGAGTGGTGCTGGACATGATGCAATGGCAATGTCTCATCTAACTAAGGTACCGTATGTTCTTGTTGGACACACAAAAATACCATATACAAGATTTTTTCCATTCCTATTGACTTTCTGATATGATCAAACAGGTAGGAATGCTATTTGTGAGATGCCGTGGAGGCATCAGTCATTCTCCTGAAGAACATGTATTGGATGATGATGTATGGGCTGCTGGAATGGCTGTTCTTGCCTTCCTGGAGTCTCTGGAGTAATTACTAATACTACTTTCTTGAGTACATCCCCTCCTGTAATTATCCATTGATTTCCATTATTTGCCTCAAAATTTGCAATAAATTAGTCCAATCTTGAAACGGAATTGTATTAGTTTTAGTTTCAGCAATGAAAAATGTGCATAAGCATCAAGAAAATTTGTTATAGGTTATCAAATATGATGACTCTTACAGAAAGGCTGGCATTTGGGTATAACGGAGCGACCAGGTTGTGTTATACTGACCTATTTTGAAGCTCCTCTACATGATCACAGCTGGTATCATCTTGTAACTTCAGACATTGCGGGCACTTTAGAAATTAGAGACATAAATGGCTCTTTTAAGACCAAAATCCAATATACAAGCCAAATTATTACAAAATTGTTACTTCAATTTTATAAAATTAGGGTCCTTTTTTTTTTTTTTTTTTTTGACATTCTGAACTTGTTTTATGTGCCATCACGCGTAGGCCATAGGAACTGGGCTTCAATTCATGTGCTGTATAGCTCCTTGTACTTTTGCAACACACTATATTAAACTATCTACCAAGATATCCTTGATCTTAAATTGTATGAAGAATAGATGTCCCTTGAACCAAAGATGTTCATTTTATATGTATGTGATTTAAATTTCAATAATATCCTCAATTAAAATTAAAATTAAGTATTCATATTGGGATATTAAAGACTAAATACCCTTAAAAAAATTCATTCTCTAAATATATGTAAAAATGTTCATTCTCTAAATACAAATATTATTTTTATTTAAAAACCAATAAATATCCTCAATTTTTTTGAGGGATGTCCTCAATTTAATTATAGGAAAGTGTCAATATTTTAAAACTATTTTTTTTAAAACAAGAAAATTACTATTTCAATTTGTACTTGCAATTCTAAAAATATTATGATGAAATGTACAGTACTTCAAAATTTACTAACGTGTCCATAATAGAAAGCAAGTAGATCAATCCATTTATTAATTTATCGATTTCAATCGAGTTAAATATTCTATAGCAGCATTCATTGAAAATTAATTTTTGAAATGAAGTAGTAGAAGAATACAATAATGAAGTTCCCTGGCAACAAGTACTATGATGAGAAGAAACTGCAAATTAACTGAAACTACAGAACTTGTGTCTCTGTACTTAAAAATTGGTTCCTGGATACCATAAATTATGGAGATCAATGAAAGGCAGTCTTTAACTTAGAGAAACAAACAGCAGCATTAATGCTTTTAAAGAGTCCTAGGCCCAGGGAATGTTTTCCAGCACCATGACTCATTCGAAGTCCTCTTCACCAATGAAAGGATGTTGCAATTCAGCTTCACCAAGACTAAGACTTAGATATATGAAATCCCGTCCCATGTAATAATAATAAAAAAAACCATGAAAGAAAACTGGCAATTAGATATATGAATAACATGTTCGTATCCATGGCTCTTTTCTTAAAACATCAGTGACGACCATGTAAATTAGGAAACAATTTCCAGAAAAATTTCCCGAGGACTGCATGAAATAAAGACAGAGCATAGGATTAACAAAAGCATAACAGTAAACAGAATTCATAGCAGAGGCAAGCAATACATTTAAAATTAGGAAATGTAACAACGAAGAAGCATGAGGGAAAGAAATATACAATGCCAATAACTGGCATCTACTTGTCTTTCCGCATTGCGGACTGAATGGTCTATTATTGTCTCTTCACTCAATTTCGTGCTATATAGGAGATAAAAATGAAAATTCTCTTTGAGATATGTAAACTGTTAATAGCCTAGTATTTATGCTATAAAAAAGGTGTAGCTTTGCTTCCCCAACCGTGTGTTGACACCAAGGTCAGTATGTAAAGAAGTCCCAAGCTTTCCACCAATCTGTTTCCTGAAAAGGCAAAATTCATGGTAAAGCAAAATGAAAAAGAAGTTGCAAAGCTGAAGAGATGCAACGAACATTAGGGAAATGCATACTGCATCGGGGCATGTTATGATAACCCATAATTTTGATAATTTACAATCATCAGACTGAAAGGTCTCTCACTCCACCAGAAAGACCCAACAACAAAACGGGGAGAACATTTTCTTCATGGGCAGAGGTTCAAGTGATTCGTTTGCAGCCGAGAAGAGCACAAGTCAACAGTTTGCTGAACAGGTTTATTCATCATTTTCATACCACTTGCTAGTTTGGCCAGCATGCTCAAACCTACAAATTTTTACCCAACATTCTCTTCAAGTTGAGAAACAATTATCTTCCATTATGTAGAAAATGAAATGTCAAGTCCAACTATTCCACCTTTTTATGTGCTAATGCCAGCTGAATAGGTCAATTTAGTCTCTTGTAAATCTTGCTCTACAACAATAATGCCTCCAGAAGCTAACAACCTGTCGCGCTATCAGCATCTGCCTGATTAGCCAGTACTTAGGCATCCAATCCATCGTGTACCAACCAAGGCATCTGCAAACAAATTTCTATAATCTCCTAATATATGAATATTTTTTACCAGAAATATGCCCCCAACATGAGAATTTCCCTTTTTTTTTGTTTGTTATTACTCCTCCCTCTTTAAATATAAGATACTAGAAACAATCTTTCTTGTCTCTAAATATAAAATGTTTGACTACTTTATAGATATTTTATCTATTATTTTCAATATTGTCCAAAACCTTTTTTTTTAAATAGATAACTTCATAAAGAGTAGATAATTAGTTTCAATAAAAAATACACACAATAAATTAAATATGTATACAATTTTTTTCTAGTATCACAGAAATAATAGGGGGGAAAAGAAAGTAGAAAACAAAACAAAACAAATAATACCTAGGAGGCAATGCAAGTGATTCTACATCGAAAGATCAATAATGATTAATGAGTGATATGCCTCCAAAGCTTTTGGACAACAGAACATGTACGTTCAAAAGACTAAATTTAATGGCCATGGATCATAACATTTTGCACATAATCATTCCATGCTCATGCATACACTTCTAAAGATGAGACCTTAATTATCCTGGATGCTGTATAGAAGCATTTCAGGAACTGCCATCAAGGGCATGCCTCCAGTGTCTCAAACACAAATTCTTCCCCAGAATAACTACCTACAGATTAAATACTAGGACACCAACTGAAACTCCATAATTGGAAAGAAAAATACTGCCATGAACCCGGAAAGTCTTCATGCTCAGTAATAATTATAAAAAAAGAAAGAAAAAGAAGAGAGAGTTCCCTTTCTCATTCCCCTTTCTGTGGTTATGTAAACATATGTTGAAGTCTGGTAGTACAAATAAATTACATAAGAATTATTTCACCTACCACTAAGTAGCACGAAAAAACTGATTTTCCTGAAGATAAGTCATTCACTCTCAAAATTTTTTTCAATACCACTTAAACCTCTCGTTTCCAAATGATAAAGTGTATTCTTCAACTTAATTGTTCATAAGTACAAGGATGATTAAATAAGTCCTGCCTCTGTCCAGACATTTGAGGAGTTTGTGTTGATGCTTGTTCCTGCACCAACATTTGAGAAGCTTGTGATGCATGCCCTTGCCATGGCATCTGAGGAGGGCCCGGTGGAGCTTGTGATGCGTGCCCTTGCCGTGACATCTGAGGGTTGCCTGGTGGAGCTTGTGATTCGTGCCCTTGCCGTGACATCTGAGGTGGGCCTGGTGGAGCTTTTGATGCGTGCCCTTGCCATGACATCTGAGGAGGGTCTGGTGGAGCTTGTGATGCGTGCCCTTGCCATGACATCTGAGGAGGGCCTGGTGGAGCTTGTGATGCGTGCCCTTGCCATGACATCTGAGGAGGGCCTGGTGGAGCTTGTGATGCGTGCCCTTGCCATGACATCTGAGGAGGGCCTGATGTCTGCCATTGCATGTTCGTGTTTGTTTGTGGTGGCATTTGTTGGGAAACTGATGCTGGTCCAGCCATGTATGAAGCTGGTGGAGCTTGTGATGCGTGCCCTTGCCATGACATCTGAGGAGGGCCTGATGTCTGCCATTGCATGTTCGTGTTTGTTTGTGGTGGCATTTGTGGGGAAACTGATGCCGATCCAGCCATGTGTGAAGCAACTGTTGGTGCTTGTGCCGTTGATGGCTGCCAAGACTTCTCTGCCTGTCTTAGCATTTGGGATGAGCCTGATGGCTGTGGTGGTGAATAAAATGGAAATCTTGAATTTACAATTCTCTCAATTACATCACGGCGCCCTCCTTTATCAAAAACATCTATCAGAAATTCCTTCAACTTAGGGGTGACACCAATACCAACAGCCATCATCTGACCCACTACATTAGAACAAGTATCAAGATCACCTATGTGGCAAAGGCCTCTAATCACAAGGTCATATGTCGTAGCATCAGGTTTTATCTCTGCCTCACCCATCACCATGAGAATTGGTACACATTCCACTACCTTCCCTTTCGCAATCAAAAAATTAAACCATTCATTAGCATAAGCTGGGATAACCCTATGGGCTGCTGCCATCTTTGCATACTTGTCGAGAACCTCATTAACCTTCTCTGCTTTAATGTAAGCCTTAATAAATGTCCTGTAGGTCGTAACATCTGGTGACAATGACTTGCTCTGCAGCTGCGCAAGATAATTCTCAGCCTCCTCTGTCATCTCAAGCTCACATAGCCGAATGATCATGTTATTAAACCCTGCCACATCCATAGCAAAAGGCCTCGACTTTGCTCCCTTTCCAACCTTCTTAAAAACCTCCATAGCCTCTGTAACCTTCCCCAGCCTAAAACATTCATTCACCATAATACTAATAGTATCTGAATTGACAGCTTGAAACGTGGGAGGAGTATGATTGTCCAACATATTATCAAACAACTGCCATGCCTCATCTTCCTTCCCATATTTCAACAGCACCTCCAAAAGCACATTGCAAGTGGCGGGCACCATCCTGAACTGTTTATCCATCAAATACTTATATGATTCCATTGCCTCCTTTTCCCTGCCTTGCTTAAAATACCACTCCATAAAAGTTGCAGTCACGACACCATCATAAACCAAACACCTCTCTTGTAACTCCTCAAAAAATTCATTGGCCTTTTCCAAATTACCCAAATTTAAAAACCCAGAAATCAAATTATTATAGACCAAAGAATCTGCACCCTGACCTTTATTCAACATTTCTCGCAGCATATCTACTGCATCATCAATCCGCCCCGCGTCAATTAGGCCCTTAGTAAGGTTGCGATAGGTGTAAGCAGAAGGACTAAAAGGGGCTGCTTCTAGTACGTGTTGATAGACTTTAATGGCCTCATCGACATCACCAGTTCCACAATGGGCAAGGATGAGGTTATTGTAAGAGACAATGTTTGGAATAATATCTGATTGGTTAAAGAAGTATTGAAACAGAATTTTCGCGTCATGATAGCGTCCTGCACGGTACATGGCAGCGATAATAGCGTTGCAGGTGAATACAGTAGGGCGAACACTGGAGAAAACTGCATGGCGAGCGATGGCAGCTGCAGAATCGAGATCACCAGCACGGATCAGAGATTGAACACGGTTGTGGATATTGAGACGAGGACCGACAAGGGCAGAGGTTGAATCCGGTAGGCGGGGCCCCATTTGGTTGTTATTGTTGCGGTTGTCTTGTGGTTGCGATTGGGACGGAGGGTCGCGGCGAAGAGCCCACATTGGAGGCTCAATTCTGAGCCGACGCTTTCTCCGGCGACGCTCAGCCGCGGCCTCTTCAGCTGAAGTAAAGGCAAATGATCGAACAGGTATAAGGGTATTGGTGTTTTGTGGGAAATGAAAGTTTGAGCCATATAAAGGTAACATTTTGGTGGTGCCGGAGGTCGTGGCGGAACGGTGGGTGGCACGGAGGAGGAGGATCCGATACATATTGAGATTAGTGGAGCAGAATTGCCGGAGAGGTTTTGGGGATTTTGAGAGAGGGGTTTTGAAGGCTTAAACCCTAGTGGTTTATGATCGAGAGGGAGAATAAATGGTTATTTTCTTGTGTTTTCGTTGCTTGTACCTTGTGGATTAGCATTTGTAACGTGATCCAACGGTTCTAGGTGCTGCTTGTGTCTGTTTACTTTAAATATATAAAGTGGACACAGACGTCAATTCATTCTAAATCTATTGCCAAATAAGATATATTCTTTTTATAATTTCATGTAATTTTTATTATTAATATTAATAAGGATATTAAGAAGGATATTTATAGAAATTTATAACTTAAATTAAGAAGCATATTGATAAAAATTTAATTTAAAACATTAGAGAATGAACATTTTTTAGGAATATGAACATTAGCATATTATTCTTTTTATTAATATGATTCGTAATAATTATAAATATTTTAATAATAAACTTTAGCTTTCTACTTTATCAAATAAGAAAAAGTTAGTTTCATAATTTTATTTTTAAAAACCCCTAATTTTTGCTCAAAATTGAATTAAGGAAGTAAAATTTTATTTTTGAGCATCTAAAGACCAAGGGAAAAAAATTAGACGATTAAATTTAGACAAGAAATAATATTTATCACTTTATAAACATAAATTACACCAATTATTTGTAATTTTTCCATTTATAATAAGTATTATAATTTATAAAATATGACATTGCGATTTGATTATGTATCAATTGCGAATGAATAAAATGTGAGGCAACTAATATTTGAGTTTAATGTTTACTCGGTTCTTAAAAAAATTATCATGTTATCAAGATTCTTTTCTACTTTGACCCTACAATTATTTTAATTCCTTTATCTAAACAAAATGATATAAATATATTACCTTGACCTATTAAAATTAGATATTCATATTTATATTTTTAAAATATTTAAAATTAAATATTATTTTTTAAAATAAATATATTTATATATAATATTTCAACGACAACCTTCTTAATTAAAACATTTAAGTTCTACAAATTAATCTCTCGGTCATTTATTAAGTTCTAAGACTTTTAGTAATTTAAATTGAGTCAAATGCAAATAATTCTGTTGGAGGGAGGGAGTATAAATTTTCATATTTTTATAATATGAATATATGATTAAAATGTTTTTTAAAGTGAGGAATTTAATCGCAAAATAAGAGACAGAAGTTAAATAAATAAATAAACAACTGTCCAAGAACAATAATCTTATCTCGCTTCTTCGGTTCTTCCCGACTTTTGCATGCTAATGAGCTAATCCTGTTCATTCATGGATTTCCAAAACCAGGCATTGCAAATTCTATTCCTACCTGGATTTGCTTACCTTCTCCTACCTGGAAATGAATTTCCCAATTTCTCATCTATATATTCATATCTCACCTTTCAGTAAAGCAGAAGTCTGAATTAGATTCTAATTATACTTCCTGAGAGTTTAAGGTATAGCCGCTTGGCATGCAAATTATTGATTAGTAGCCATAATTGTTTTTTTAGGTGGTTCCCCAGGGCCACTACTTTTGACTTGTGCAATTTAAATAAGAAAAGGAGTTGAACACTTGCATTATAAAACAAAGGAAGTAGACTCCCTCATTTTGATGGTATTCGGTGAGAGATTGGAAAGCTGAAAAATCAGAGAGTAGAGCAGAAACGAGAACAAAGAGCTGAATCTTTTGGAGCTTTGATCGGGTGATCAAATCAAATCCAATTCTAATGAGATTTTCCACTATGAATTCCTCTCAACGAGTTATACACTTCTATTTGTGCTGATTTTCATATTGTGTTTTCTTTTTTGGTGAGATTATTCTTATCCACTTATATTAAAAGTGTGTTTAGAAGATATTATGTTCTTGAATTAGTATCGGAGTATTTTCCTCAACAATAAATCATGGGAGTTCCGGCATTGTACCGTTGGTTAGTAGACAAGTATCCGCATATAGTTGCCGATGTGGCGGAGGAGCAGCCGATTGTTATGGATGGCGTGATTATTCCGATGGACTCCAGTAAGCCCAATACAATCAAGATTGAGTACGATAATCTCTACCTTGATGTAACCGGAATTATTTACCTCAGTTTACACCCCGAAGATCGTCATTCTCCCGTCACTTATGATCAAGTATTTCAGGGCATATTTGATTACATTGATCACCTCTTTTTGATGGTTCGCCCTCGAAAACTGATTTACATGGCTCTCGATGGTGTTGCTCCGAGGGCTAAGACGAATGAGCAGCGTTGTAGGCGTTTCAAAGCCGCCAAGGATGCGGCTGATGCGGCGGCTGAAGAGGAAAAATTACGAGGGGAGTTTGAAAGAGAAGGCAGGAAGCTACCAGCGAAAAATTACATGGGGGTTTATTTTTCGCATCTTGTTGCGCCTGGAACAGACTTCATGGCTGCTGTCTCGGATGCTTTGAAGTATTATATTCATCTTAAATTAAATTACGATGTTGGATGGAAAGGGATTAAGGTTATTCTTTCTGATGCCAATGTTCCTGGTGAAGGGGAACACAAGATCATGTCTTACATTCGACTTCAAAGGAATCTCCCAGGATATGATTCCAATACACGCCACTGTGTTTATGGCTTGGATGCAGATTTGATAACTCTGGCTTTGGCAACTCATGAAGTTCATTTTTCTATACTGAGAAATGTTGTGTCTACTGAATGTAAAGGAAAGGGAAAAAGGAAAGCAGGGAAGGATGAATTTGGGGCACCAAGAAAGCAATACCAGCTTCTTCATGTATGGAGACTTCGTGAGTATTTGGAATATGAGATGAGAATCCCAAATTGTTCGATTGAGATTGATTTTGAGCGTTTTGTGGATGATTTTGTATTTATGTGTTTGTTTCTCGGCAATGATTTCTTGCCTTATATGCCTAGTCTTGAAATTCAGGAGGGCGCCATCGAATTGCTACTAGCGGTTTATAAGAAGGAATTCATGGTTATGGGGGATTATCTTACAGACTCAAGCAAGCCAAATTTGAGCAGCGTGGAGCATTTTATTCAAGCTGTAGGATCATATGAAAACAATGTATTCCAGGAAAGAGCTCAGTTGAAAAAGAGACAAGCCGAAAAGATTAAGTCTGAAAAGGATCAGACTAAAAGTGGAGATGTTTCTCAAGTTAAACCTGAACCTTTGGTCATACCTCGATTCCAAGGTTCAGAGGATAGTGTTAAAAATGAAATGTATCAAAACAAAAATGAATTGAAAAGAAAGCTGAAGGAGTTACTCCGAGAAAAATCAGATACTCTCAGTTCAGATAACCCAAAGGAAGACTGGGTTAAATTGGGAGAACCAGGTTGGAAAGAGAGGTATTACAAGGAAAAATTTTCTGTCAGAACTCGTGAGGAAGTTGATGGGGTACGAAAAGATGTGGTTGCCAAATACGTTGAAGGCTTATGTTGGGTAACACATTACTACTATGAAGGAGTTTGTTCTTGGAAATGGTTTTATCCTTATCATTATGCCCCATTTGCTTCAGATCTTAAGGATTTAGGACACTTGAATATAAGCTTTGAGCCAGGATGTCCATTTAAGCCATTCACTCAAATGTTGGGGATTTCTCCTGCTGCCAACTCCCGTGCTCTTCCAAAGGAGTTCAGGAAGTTGATGATCGATCCCAACTCGCCTATTATTGATTTTTATCCTACAGATTTTGAGGTTGACACGAATGGTAAGAGATACACTTGGCAGGGTATTGCAAAGCTGCCTTTCATTGATGAAGCTCGTCTTCTTGCAGAAGTTGCAAAAATTGAACATACTTTAACAGATGAAGAAGTGCAGAGAAATAGTGTCACGCTTGATATGCTTTTTGTGTCATCAGCTCACAGACTTTATCCATATCTATCTTCTCTACATAACCGATGTAAACAGCAAGGGAATATTGAGGAGAAACTTGATCCAGGAGCTAGTATTGGGATGAATGGCTATATATCTCCATCTGCTGGTGATCTTTGTTCTCAAATTTTCAGATCACCTATTCAAGGAAAGGAAGATATTGTGGACAATCAAGTCATATGTACCAGTTACAGACTCCCTGAGACTCATAAGCACATTACTCGGCCACCTGCAGGAGTTATTTTCCCAAAGAAAACTGTAATAATAGAGCATGTGACATCAGAGCCATTGCTATTGCATGAGGAGGATTCTGGGATGAGATTAGACTTTAGAGAAGGAAAGACAAAGCCAATCAGAGGCTGTGTTGTGGCACGAAGATTCAAGAACGAGAAATAGGGAGAATGGAAGACTAGCAGCAATGTCCTAATGAATGACTTCGCAGTGTACATTTGGCATGAAAGAAACTTGGTGAGGCTTGGTGTACATTTCTATGGCTAACACAAACCATTCCAAGGATTAAACAAAATTCAAAGAGAAGTAACCTGACCTAATGAATGACTGCGCAGTGTACATTTCTATGCATATCTATGCTGTATAAATAGCATACTGTTAGTTATTTGTCTGTTCTAATAAAATTTGTTGGACATGTTGTCAATTGAAGTATAAAGCTTCAGAAGTTCATCCAGAAGGGAGGCCTTGAGGGAATTTCCACTCTTATGGTATTTGGTTTCAGTGCATTTAGTTTATATGGATGGTTATGCTATTGGAATGATAGATACCATCTTCCTGTCTTCTACTTAAATCCTAAAGCATGATCGGGTACAAGTTTGTTAGATATTCTTTTTCTGGATTACAAGTATTCCGTCAGACTAAGCTTATGGTAAACTATGTAGCTTCATTTGAAATGCTTTCTAATCCTTCCGGTCTGTCTCTTTTCCCTATAGAAAGTATTTTTTTAACTCTCCCTTGAACACTAATTCTTGGACTTAAAAGAGAATCAGAGATTAGTAATTATGCTATCTGTGTGGAGTTATGATATACTAGAGTATTAGTGAACCGCTAATGATGCTTTACTGAGATTATCCTCTTACAGTGTTAGTGATCTTATGTTTTGCTCCCTTTGCATCACTCCTAAAAGCATGAAATGAAATCATGTCGAATTGATTAATAAATAAATGAAAAGTGCTCATCTATTGGAGGCATAGACAAGAAACATTGCTGACCGTGTTTGCATATTTAGTGGTTTTACTTGAGGTGGGGTTTGCGGACAGTTTGGCAACACAGTCAGCTTTTCAAGAGAAGTTATGCTCAATTAAAACCCTTTTGCAGAACAATATTTTGTTGGACCGAATAGCTGTAACCTTCATAAATCTTGTAATATGGGGGTTGGGAGGCATGGCTGAAACTAGGTAAAAAGAATTTCCGACATTTCCCAAAAAACAAAACAGAACGTAAACCATAAGAATTCACAAAATAACTTGGTATACGGTAGCATGCAAGGTTGAGTTCAAAGAGTTGCAACCATTCAAAGGAGCCTAAGTACAGGAATGGAGACAACTTGCACCCTCAAGGAAAGGCATGAGTGCGTAAAAGGATCTATATTTGAACTCAATATATTCAAGAGTATATATACATACATCTGATAAATACAAGAGATGATGAGTCATCTACTAGTTGTTGTCAATGCAGCATAATTCCGTTCAATTTCAAATTGAATATTAGGAGACCGACAAGCGAACACTATTTCCAGGTAAGTACTAGAATAGTCATGTGGTTGACATGAAAGGATTTCAATTTCCTTCAACTAAAACAAACAGTTAAAACAATAAAAATTGTATTTAGAAATTAAAATTCACCTGTATAGATGTCAGCCATGGGCCTGAGTCTATTTTTCTCTTGTAGGCAAGAAATAATGAGAAATATTATAACCTTTCTTCGGTGTGTTAACTCGTTTTTGAGGTCGGATCCAGGCATTTACCTCTTCCTGTATTTCTGGAGGCAATTCATTTATGACAGCATGATCAATCTCATCAATCTTGTAGATCCATTCATTTCTTCTCAATACATCTTGATTAAAGTTTGCTATGCCAGTATGAGTTCCGCACTTTGCAAGTAAATTTTGGTGTTTCTCAACATCAGAAGAGCTATTGACCATCGATTGAGTGTCTGCATCGTCGTGTGTTAAGAGTGAGCTGAAAGAAAAGGAAAGATGTGTACCTCGCTGAAGTAAGATTAACGCATAGATCTTGAAACTACCTGAGGATGAGGCCTTAGTTTCTTGAACAGTATTTGATTGCTGTTGGTTTGTAGATGGGCATGGATTTTGAGTTTGGAAGAACTTTAGGATAGATGATGTGCTCTGATATATATTCAGAGAAAGAAGTTAAATAGCTGTCTGACCTAAATAAAAAGACAAAACTTGCACAATCTTTCAGCCAAGAAAGTAAAATACTATCTTAAGATGACAAGACATAAGCTTTGATTTACTCAAAGTATGAGAGAAAATACTTTACTGCACATCAATAGGCTCTTTAAGTCAGGAACCTTGTCATCACTATATCATATGAAGATGAATTACTTTCCAGAATAGACAATGAGGAAAAGAACTCCAAGCAGATTTTTCTCAATACTAATTCTGAAAGGACATAAAACCAATATTTTTTACATCCAACCAAAATTTGCAACTCAACCAGATTCATCAGTATATTTCCACACACTAGAACTTTCCCATAGATTACAATCAATGAAGTCATTGCAAGCTGTGAAACAGGCAATTGTCTACAAAATTGTACAGAGAAACATAAAATTTACATTTTCTTTTTATATGTGATATGTTGCAGTGATATATATGAGCGTGAAAATGTCTGAAAATTTTCAGGATTCCTAATCCACGTCAAATATTAATAAGTATAAACTGTAATGTACGTAAGACTTATTTTAGGTACTTCAAGGTATTGGTGGAAGAAAGAAAGATGCAGAAGAGTTAAGTGTAAAGAACATATGCCAATTGTTACATAGGATGAGGTTTAGCCAATCAGACATGAAGTGCAAGAAAGAAGAGTTTTTTCTTTCCATTTTTGCTTCTCTTTCACCACAACATTAGGAATAAAATAGACACATTTGCGTGGGAGAGCCTTAAGAAAATTTGAAATCAGATGGAGAACCACATAATATGACCTAATCCTGAGACTTCTACGTTCCTGAAAATTCTTCCACACATAAACAAAGAATGTTGATACAGAATTCGTCATTCTTGGGATAAAAGATTATAAAAAAAGGATTGGAAAAAAAAGAGGCTAAACTGAAGAGCTACAATATCATTTTTAGTCTATTTCTCAGAAGAGGGTACATGATGTTAGACAAAGTGGTGGATGATGGAGAAGAAAACTTAGCAGTAGTTTATAATAATGAACAGAAGACAACAAGTATATGTGAGTCAACATCCTAAACTTTTCCTTCAAGTATTAAGAACCTAATTATAGATTAGAGATAATTCTTTATAAATTCATATGCAGAAAAGCAACATAAGGAGTATTTTGCGAAAATGTCCAGAATGGATAGTTTCTTCAATGATAACTATGTTAACTATATAAATGGAGGATGCTAGCAGACCTTTTCCTTGGAGGACATTGGTTTTGATTTGTTCAACTTATGGACAACTTTTTCCCCTGTGAGTTCTTTCACTGATCCAGTGTGATTCTGTCTGAAGCAACTTTGAGCTCCTAAATATACATGTCAACGGATGGTGAAATGCCCAGAAGTGAAGAGAAAATTACCACAGCCTACTTATATACAAGAGAACAACCTGAACAAGAAGATGCTAAAGTTTCTTCTGTAAACACCTCTTGCTGACACGCAGATGAAGTGAAAGCTGGATCCTGCTCCTCTGGAGGATATCTGGCCCCAGCAATATGCTACAAGAAAGAACTAGAATTATACTAACACTGTCCAAACATCACAAGCCTAATTGAGAAATGTTAACTAAGCAGCACATTATATGTATTCCTCATCTTGGAATTTTAAAGTTCCCTCTCTTCGTGTTTTATTTACTACATTTCCATTTCTCGTTATTGCATTTCCTGGACTTTGGGGTACAAGGGGGGAAAGAAAAGAAAAAGAAATTTAAGATCAGGGAAAAGAGAAAGTAAGCAACCATAATCGTTCTTTTTTTCTTCTGCCAGACCAAAAGAAAAAAAAATTGACAAAGAAGGAAACAAAATCAGATTTTAAAAGAAAAAAGAAAAAAGATAAAGGCAGGCATAGAGAAGGAACTGTATTATTTCCTTGATGCAAAATTGGTAGTAATATGTATATCTTTCTACTTTCTCCTGAACGAAATGCTAGAAATATTTTACTAAATATAAGCTTGTATAATACCAGAGAAAGATCCTCTTTAATGTACATAAAAAAGAAATAAGTATATTCCCCTGAAGAGAAAATGTCATTGAGGCTAACGACTAACCAGTGTATAATGTGACTATCTTGTTACAAATGAAAGACTTTATACTAATTTCTTCATACAAGACAGCAAGTTCATTTGATGAAGAATAGGGCAACTCGTGTATAGAAGTATCTAGGACTAGCACTAACTGGGAAGGGACCACACATAGTACAAAAATGACAAACAGATATGCCCTATAGTTTCATTATCTAGCAGACTTAAAGTATGTTAGATCTAACATGCAATCATTCACTTGACATTGCTAGCCATAAATCAATCAGACTAATAGTAAATTTCATAGTAATGCATCCAACAACCAGAGATGAAGCAATCTGTCCGGATATATTATTAGCTTCTCGTTCCATTTTCCTTTTTTTTTCCTTTTTTCTGAAGCAATAAATTGCTAGAAGCAATTCATGTATAGAAGTAATAGACTAGGACTAGCACTAACTGGGAAGGGACCAAACATAGTACAAAAATGACAAACAGATATGCCCTATAGTTTCATTATCCAACAGACTAAAGTATGTTAGATCTAAAATGCAATCATTCACTTGACATTGCTAGCCATAAATCAATCAGACTAATAGTAAATTTCATAGTAATGCATCCAACAAACAGAGATGAAGCAATCTGTCTGGATATCTTATTAGCTTCTCCTTCCATTTTCCTTTTTTTTTTTCTTTTTTCTGAATCAATTAATTGCTACAAGAAAATAGACCTCAAACCCAATTTAGAAAATTAAAGCCATATGTTGATGCCCTCATACAGAAATGTTGCACATAATAAAAAGACCAGTCAACTGAATAAGAAACTGGTCAAACCTTTTCTTTGTACAATTCTTTCTCAATCTCCTCCAGATCAGATGATTGAAAGACATAGTTGCTCTTTTGTAATCCCGAACAGGTTTCACTTCCTTCATGACCTTTGAAAGATAGGATCAATTATGAGAAGGAAAAATGCTAAGGGAAAAATAAAATAGATACAAAAATAGGTAAAACAATTAGTGTAGAAATACAAATAACCTGTAGTCAGTGAAGTCTCAGCATCTGGGACAAATCTATCATTTGACTCCTCTCCTGAAGTACAAGTTTGGTCCAGGTTATGAAAATAATTGGAGATTGAGCGTGTTCCCTGCAAAACGAACTTAACAGAAGTGACAGACTGAAACAAAAACTAAGGAAATGGAAGGGTAAACGTGCAAGGAAAGAATATCAGTCTTTTCCAAACTAAAAATGCTAATTATCAGGCCAAGCTATAGGTACTTGATGGTTCCAGATTATTCCAAGTACTTGCATAAGGAACAGATTACAGTAGTATCTTAAGATCACAAGTTTCGTATATGCTTGAAGCCAACATTATGTAATCCTTTACAAGCTTTGCTTTTGTATCATTTATTTCCCCATCCAAATAATGTGTTTTTTTTTTTAAAAAAAAAAAAACTTTACTCAAGTCCAAGTGATAAGATAAAACATAAGTTTGACCAAAAGTGTGACATCAAACAGTCAAGAAACACTATGCCTGAATTATCTTACACCTGATAATAAAAGAAACTAGCACAATGGCCTTTTTTTCAACAGTCTACACAAAACAATTCAGCAAATTGAGTTATGTTACTTCAATGAAATCCTGAAGAGTTGACATAATCCATAGTGTGGGAGTAGGCTACAATTTCTATCCTTCTCTTTAAGTCGTGGACAAAATAAAAAGCTTGGCCCCCAAGACCTTCAAAATCATTGGTTGTGCCCTGGACCATTTGATTGTCCCTAACAGTTAGCTTCAAACTTCTTTCACCACAAGCCTCCAAGAAAAGTTTGATGCAATGAAGAAAACAAGCAAATAAGGAAGAGCAGTTTGGAGCTTGGCTATACAGAAATTTTCATAAAATATAAGGCTAGGAATGACAGCTACAAGTGAACTTATCAGTTTAACAAACCAAGGAAAATTCTGGGAATGATACATATATTACTCATTCAATAGGTTTTATCATCATTTGGCATAAAATAGGTTGTCCTTCTGAGAGCTGTTAACATTGGATTTCTATGCCCTAAGTTTACCATACACCCACAACATCCTGTCTTCAATCCCTCCATGCCCCCCCCCCCAAAAATAAAATAAAATAAAATACTCACAGACACAGAGGAAGAGAGAGAGAGAGAGAGAGTCTCTTCTACCATAAGTTCTATTTCTTTCATCTGCACTGCTAACAATTTTCATCTTGACCAAGAGACTAAGCACAGGCATTAATCTTTCAGATGTGAGGCAGTTTTCTGTATAATTCTTCCATGTACTTTTGTGGGATCCTTACCAATGTTTCAGAAATACCTTTCAATCTTACGAATTCTTAGTTCCTAGTTAAAAAGTAAAGGAGCCAATTGAACACTCAGACAATGATCAAAAGAGAAGATCTATAATGGGCATACCGAAACACGTTCGTACTACTCATAGAACAGTTCATTTCATGGGTTTATCATCCAAAGGAACCTACCACTGCAGTAAATATGTTTCATAGTTTATCATCCCAGGGCCTCGATATCATTTTTGGACATGAGTTAAGTTTGGAAACAAGTTCACTCATGTTCTTTGGAGACATAAGGGGGGAAAGGGAATAAGAAACTGAAGCAAAGGATGACATGAATGACTTACGGATGGTATATCAACTATTTTACTGGCCGAAACTGAAAGACCTGTAATCCTCCAACCATCAAATTGAGACCCTGAAATCTTGGCTCTGTATGAGCCAAGATATTCACGGAGGCCGGCTTGAAATAGATTAAGAGCATCTTCTTGAATCTTGGCAGCCCCATACCTCAGAGGACAAGATTTAGAAGGGAACTTCTTCAGTGAATCAGTGTCGTTTACCTGCCAAATAATTCCACTTAGTTAAAGAAACTATTGCAATTCTGAGAAAACAGTAACTACTTGTGATTATTGTCACATCAGTAAATCGAGGAACCTTGTATGCACTAGCATGTATGGTCAGAGTATGCGCAATACGCTTATTCTTTTCCAAGTCAGAATGTAGACGCTCACTAAGTTCTTCACAGAGTTCATTCAGCCACTTTTCAACCTTGAATACCAAAGCACAAAAAGTAAGAACAAAAGTAAAAGAATACAAAATAAAGGTTTCCAGGCATGTACAATGAAGAGAAACTGCAAATACATTGACACTACAGGAGTTCTGCCTCTGTACTGAAAAATTGGTTCTGGTTCCTGGATACCATATGTTATCTAGACCAATAAAAGACATTGTCTTTCAATTAATTGATCTTTAGCTCAGAGAAACATACAGCAGTTATGCTCTTAAGAGCCCTAGGTCCAGGAAATGTTTTGCCAGCACCATGACTCTTGGGAAGTAGGCGACCCTGAACCTCTTCTCCACTGAACCCCCTTGCAATATTCCACAACCAGGTACTGTGCAGGTGAATAAACAAAAAGAAAATTAGTCCATATTAAACAAAACATGAAAGAAAACAATAACATTAGATATATGAGCACAATTCCTATTTCCCATGGTTCTTTTCTTAAACACACCTAACCACCATGTAAACTTGGAAACAATTTTCATATAATATTTTTGAAATACATGAAGGAAAGATCTAATAATGCTGACTTAAAACCAACTTGTACACTGAAAATTGGAAGACAAAGGATAGGACTAATGAAAGTATAACAGTAAACAGAACTTATAACAGAACAATACATTCAAAATTTTGAAACGTGACTACTAAGAAGCATGAGTGCAAATATACGAGACCAATAACTGGCAATCCAGGATTACGAACTGAATGGTGCGTCATTGTCTTTTCATTCATTTTTGTGTTATATAGGAACATAAAATGAAAATTGAGATGTAACTGTTAATAACCCAGTATTTATGCCATAAAATTCCTGTAGCTTTGCTTCTGAAAACTGCAACAAATCCCCAACTGTGTTGACACCAAGGTCAGTTTGCAAAGAAGTCCCAAGCTTTCCACCAAGCTGTTTCCTGAAAATGGAAAATTCATAGTGAAGAAAAATGAAATAGCAGTTGCAAAGCTGAAGGATGCAACACATTACAGAAGTGCACAGTGCACCAGGGCATGTTATGATAACCCATAATTTTGATGATCTACAATCATCAAACTGAAAGGTCTCTCACTACACCAGAAAGACTAAAACAAAACATAGAGAAAACTTACATTTTCTTTATGGGAAGAGGTTCAAGCAATTGTTTTACAGATGAGAAGGGCACAACAGTTTGCTGAGCAGGTTTATTCATACCACTTGCCAGTTTGGCCAGCATCTGCTCAAACCTTCAAATTTTAGCCAACATTCTTTTCAACTTGAGAATAATTTTCCAATTTTAGAAAATAAAATGATACAAGTTCAATGATTGCACCTTGTTATGTGCAATGCCAGCTGAACAGGTAAATTCAGTCTCTTGTAGAACTTGCAACCTAAGTTCTGCAACAATAATGGCTCCACAAGCTAACAACTGGTCACGGCGATCAGAATCTGCCCTAATTAGCCACTTCTTAACAGTATCTTGGGCATCGGTTTTGTCCTAAACCAATAGTAATTTCTAAGGTGCACAGATGTAAAACCAACACATGTAGGAACAAATTACTATAATCTCCTAATATATGTATATTTTTTTGTTTTTGTCTGTGGTTATTATACCACTACTAGAACTGAGAAGAGAAATCTACAGGTTCACTGCTTCTTGATATCAGTCCTCAGGAGTCAGAGAGAGACGAGATAACATCAATAATGGAAAATAAAAAAAAACAATACCTATCAGACAATGGAAGTGTTTTGGCATTAAAAGAGCAATAATGATTCATATACCTCTAACGTTACATACTAGGACACCAACTTAAACTCCACGGTTCTAAAGAAAAATGCTGCAATGTACAGACCATAAAGTGAAAATTTAAATTTCAGATAAAGCAAAATTATTTCAAAAGAGAAACAATGCAAGTATTTCAATCCCCTTTAAACATATGCGGTAATAATTATTTCGAGAAACATATGCAAGTTATTTTCATTCCCCTTAAAGCTGATGTTCTCCTGATGATAAGTCATTCATATTCTTCAAAAAAATTTCATTATAACATAATTGTTCATATGTACAAGGATGATTAAATAAGTCCAAGAAAATTATGAATGTTGGAGGATATTTACAGAGCACAGAATTCAGAATTATGACAGAGAGAACATGCTTTTAACTCAAACATATTTGCCAGTTTAACAAAAAAATTCTTCTGTTGTAGTACAGTTTTTCTTTTACTATTTTTAGCAGGTAAAGGAATATAGAGGAGGAAATAATTCATATAGTCAGAAAATGAAAATCTCTTTATCATTAACGGAACAAAATACTTTATCAACAGGAAGAAATAAAAGAACAGAATAAGAAACATATGGCAGAAATAGAATCTTGCTTACTGTTCCAAGCCCTAAAACATGCGATTTGACAGCTTCTTCGTTAATTACATCTAGGTTCTCGGGAAGAGTTTCTGCCAGCATTGTTTCAGCGGCTTCAGTAAGATCAAGATACACCTCATCAATTGAAGCCCGTTCACATCGACCTTTCCTAGATAGAATTGAGACTACCTGCAAGTATTTCAAAAAGGCTTTCAGATGATTACAGTAACCTAAAGCATTAGAAAAGCAATCGAACTCATTTAACCTCTGATCCAGCATCCCGGTACGTAGTCAAATCAGCTTTACCACGGGCGACAGGAACTTGGACCAGCTGAATTTGTGGACAAATTTCTTTCGCCTCATCACCTCGCATTGAACTTATACCCAAAAAATAAAGGATATGATCAAATGGAACATGTTGACTAAAAGTTCAGAAGAGGCCATCATGTACTCACCGTTTGACTCCAAATTTGCGCGCCTCATAACTAACAGCAATCAGACCCCCACCTTTCCAGGTGTTGTACTGCACCACTGCAGTGGGATGACCTCTAAGAGTTGGTTGCTTACGTTGCTCCACTACAAATCAACACCAAAATCAGTTTGCCCAAACAATATGATAGCAGTACGACTCCAGCAAACACAGATGCAATAATCAGCACCATGGGAAAATAAAGTTCGCCATTATCTTCAAATTCATCACAAACATTGAATAATTTACTTCTAGCATAACCAATCCTCTGAAAAATGAAAACTGCGACTTGAATGATCAAATGACTAAATACACTAGCAATTTGGCTCCAACGAAAACAAAATACAAATCAATCCAACCAATATGAAACTGAAAAAAAAAAAGATCTTCAATATTATCTTCGAATTCATTTAACAATTCGAAATTAATTCAAATTATACTCTGGAAAAATATTTTTAAAAAAACCTAACCGAAATTGCAAATTGAAGAACTGTAAATTAAATTTCTATTAAATTTAAATAATAATAAAAAAACCCTTTTCATCAGAGCTCAAACTCCCACCAATTTATAACTAAATTAGCCAACTTTTGCAGATAGGAGAAACATGGGGAGAGAGAGGAAGCGGGAAAACTTGAACATAGAAGCAATCCATGTCAATGTGAGCAATCATCCTGGAATCCGATGACTCTGGCCTCGCCACCGGCATCTTCCTCCACTGTTCTCTGCCTCGCTGATTCCCTCCAATTTCAGAAATGAGCGCTCAACAGCGCCCTTTTATCGTCTCAGTAAACAATTTCTTTTTGGAACTTACAAAAAAAAAAAAAAAATTAAACAATTCTGTTAATTTTAAAAACATAATCGGAGAAAATATGTGTAATCTCTACTCTTCCAATGCGAATGGAATTTATTTAATCCTTAATTAAATAGTAATCCATTCCGTCTAAAATTAATGTACATATTTCTATTTTAATTTCTTGAAATTAAATGTTTATTTTTATATGTAAAATTTTATTAATAAAGTCTTTAATTAAATATATTATATACAACTAATTATATGGAATTTGCATCTGACTGACTCATGAATCTCACAATCCATTATATTAATGTCAAGAATAATTTGGTAAATCAATTAAAGTCAATAAATTTTTTAATTTTTAATTAAAATAAAAAATGAACATTTAATTTTGAACAATAAATTGTAATTTTATAATATTATTCGTATTATGACCAATTGTTAGTTAGGGTAATTATTTTAAACTAATCATAGATTCAATTTTAAATATTTCAAACTAAAATTATAGGCATTTAAGTCAAACGAAAAAAATAAAACTTCATTGAATTTGAAGTATTTCCTATTTTCTTTAAATGCAATGATAAGTTACTAAATAATTTAAAACTGTGAAACCAATTAAATTTAAAAGTGGTTCACGAAATTTAGTTGCAAGACAAATTTTTATGGATAAATGCTACTTTTACAAGATTGTTTTTACTTATGATAAATAATCTCATAATCCATCATGATAATATCTTATCCTACAAGCACAAAATAATTTGTTAAAGTATCTTTTGGCCAATTCCTGAATTCATCAGGGTGTTCTAGTTTATTGAAATTTATTTAATAAATTGCTTAGTCCTACTCTTATTATAGTGACGGAACATGTTGTGTTCTTGAAATGGTTCCCAATCAGTTGTATTGTCTATATGAAGATTGAAGACTAAGTAACGAAGAATTCGAATAAAATTGTCAATTATCTATCTATATTAGTTTTTTGTTTTACTCAATCTATCATTTCTTATATTACAATAGTTGGTTATGGTGTCATAATAAATAAATAAATTGTTATATTTATATATAAAATAGAGAAAAGACAGAGTACGTTAGCTAGAAAAAAAACAAAGGAATACTTGAGATAGACTAGTAACTTTGTGAAAGGAATTTCTCTCCTTTAGTTCATTATGTTGATGTTATTTAGTTGATTTTGTTTGAATTTTTTTATTATCTTACATTAAGTGTGAAGACAATAAGTCTACTCATAGATTTATCGATATTGGGTTAGATTTTGGTTTAATTTCGGAATAGTTCTGGGGCTTTCCCTAGATGTAATATTTGCAGCTTTGACTAATGTTTCTTCTTAATGAAATCATTATTTGCCTAAAAAAAAAAAAAATTTGCCAGTAACAACAGTACAAGAATAAATAAATAAATCTATGCCTTTGACATTTTGTGAAGTTTGCTATTATAATGGTCACTATCACCGTTGGAGTATGTTAAGTTAGACCCCAACTCAAGTTTAGATTGACTTAAGTTTAAGTTGTATGTAATCGGATAAAAGAAATCAAGTAGTCTGATAAATAAAACATTAGGAGCCAATTTTTATTTTTTTTATAAAAGAAAGGAAGGACCAAAATTACCAAAAAAAAAAATTGGGACCAAATTCACCAATTTTCCAAAATTGAATAAAGTGAAATGGTGATTTACCTCTCATAAACTCGAGTTGACATTTACTCATGTTTGATTGGAATGAAATCTTTTTAGAAAGAAAAAAAAAAGTTGTTCAAAAGTATTAAAAAAATGAAAGGATAAAAAGATAAGGATCCAAAAATTGAAAAACAAAATGATTAAAATTACCAAAAACATTCAAAGGTAGAAACTAAATTCACCATTTTTTCAACCATGATTACTAAACATACATTTTTATTAAATACCACATCCCCTAAATTACTAAATTAACCATAACTCATCTTCCAATCCTCTATCTTCCCCTCGTCTCTATAAAGCACCAAAACACAGGAAGTCTCTTATTCGATTTCTTTATTGAATTCATCCTTTTTTTTAAAAAAAAAAACGCATCTAAAGTTAATTCTTCTCATTGTATAATATTTATCTACGTATATACATATATTAATCATGTTTTATATTAGATGTATGTTGAAAAAATGTATGCTTCACATATTACATTTAGGAATAAAAAAGTGCATAGATTTTGTTGTTAAATTTGGATAATAGGTTGTTATGTGTTAGCTAGTGTTGAAAATTAGGTGAAAAAAAAATGAATTTGGAGTGGGATATGGTATTGGGTGTGATCGGATTGAAAAATTTCAATCATCCACACCCAATGTTCAGAAGTCATGTGTAGGCATAAATTGAATGTGCAGACGGTTTTTTATTCGGAAACACATTGTCCATATATGCCTAAACTTTTTTATTCCAACACATTTTTTTCAAAACAAATTAGAAAAAAATTTATTGTTCTAAAATGCAAAATTTACTTCAATTTATTCTCTGTTTATACGTAAAACATCCTATAAGACACCTAAAAAGCCCTAAAAAGATCCCTATACCTAAAGATTTAACAACACCCTTTTCCACGATACTGATATTTATGCTTAAGACAAAAAATATGCCAACATGATAAAAGTAAAATGATAATGCAAATGCTCATCTTATCCGTATCGTTCCAATTTATGGGATGAAACTAATATTTATGCTGAGAAATTTTTCTTGGAAAAGCCGACGGGACTTTAGCTAGAAGGGTTATACGGCCGGACATCGCACTCCATGCTAAAAGGGCATCGCATTCCACCTGCAACAATTCCAAAATTCAACCAATTCCCACAAAAATGAACCGAGCAAATTTGAGAAACCATCGTATCTACTAATTGAGTCAGTAAAGTTTAATTTTCTCTTTCTCTGATAGAAGATTCCACGCCTGCCACCTGTAGATAGGCACCGATACTTCAGCTCCAGAAGGAATACTGATTTTCGGCCATCACCAAAGTAATAAATGAGCAAGCTAAATCGGTAAGGTTAGGGAATTATGGCTCTTGGGCTATGATCCCCCCACCCCAAATGCCAAGTTTAAAATCCATATACAAATTTAAATATTCTGCATATGTAGAGAAAATAGGCTGGTTTAGTTACAGATATCATCAGTATAGATGGAAAGTTATGGAAGAATGTTTTTCATTTCTGTAATATTGCAAAACAAGAGTTAGTATGGAAGGTCATCCGTGGACTTGCACAACTTTAGCATGAGCAATAGATCCAGATTAGTTGAAATTTACCGGCTTCATTGTTGGTGGAGACCAAATACGTAGAAATGGAGATTTGACTTTTCCACAAAGGATTTAGTTGATAAATGCCTTGAGATGTATGTTGTTCCAATTCCAGTAGAAAAATGAGAATTTCGATCGGTGTCGTGTGGAGGAGGAAAGGGAAAGATTGTAAAATATTTAGGTTATAGTAATCATACTTTTGTAATTATGATTCAAAAATTAAAATAAAATATGACAATTTATGTATTTAGCAATTTAAATTTAAAAGTGAATTTAAAATGCAAAAATCCAAAGTAATCATATTATATATACATATAATATAATAATAACTAACTTTTTATTAACATTTTTTTAAAAAAAATGCTAGATCTAATATATGTAGTTAATATTTATACACATATATTTAGAATAATTGACAGAGATATGTAATGTTTTCCCTCAAAAAGCAAAAAAAAAAAAAACAGTAGAGAGAATATGTAATATTTAATACTATTATTTTTATATAGAAAGCAACCAAAAAATAATCACTCTGCATAGTATTAATGCTCAGATCAGTGGCATGAGAATAAATTTGTAAATCTTTGCTGCTTCCATCAACAAATGCTAAAACCAAGAGGACTTTTGTATGCACAATGATTTTATTTATTATTTATTATTAACTCGTGAGTATGATGCATATTTGTTATTAGTGATGTACATTATGATTTTTTATACTCCATAATTAAATCTATTTTTACTTAATCGAGAAATCACTTTTAAATTAATATATTAGTATTAATTTATCGATTAATTAATAAAATTATATGGTCAACCCAACTCTAAAACAGAACAACTACCTATATTGATGAAAATAAATGCATACTTCCAATAATACAAAATCGATCATAGAATTGCAACTCCTAGTAAAACAAAGACTTAAAATGAATTAACAAGTAGGTGCATCAGAACATTACATGAACATTTAATAAAACTAAAAAAATCAACAAAAAGCTTAGAAAGCAAAGATCTAAAATGTTACAACAAAATTATTAACTCCAATAAAACATCAGATTAATAAGTTTAATCATATAAACATAATTTAAACATCTCAAAATATAATTTATATATTATCAAAATTATACTTTAATAAAATTGAACGACTGAGGTTACAATTTAAATTTATAACGTTGAAATAATTTTGTATCTTTTTTTTGTTAGTTAAAGAAAGAAAAAAACTTTTCATAAAGAATTAAAATTAATCTCGTGAGCTCAATTGATTGATCAAAATTTATTATGAGTAAATGTATTATATCTAATATTATCATCTCAACACGTTACAAACTTACAATGCACCTTGTCCATTGCCTAGAACTACCTGCCATATATTTAATTCCATGCACGAGGTAGAACCCATCAGTGGGAAGAGATAGAATGATTTAAGCACCAAGCTATCAGTTCAATGAATATGAATGTTTTTTAAGAATACTCGTAATAACATGTAAGATTTTCTTTATAAATTGCACATTTGATTGTCCTAATCTGACACTTAATTTTTTTTATTAAAAAATAAAAAACTTGTTTCTCCAAAAGTATATCCTTTATAGTATTTCATATTATCATAGATGTAATACATTATTTCCATTTTTTTTTTTTGAAATCTTTATATAGATAGCAAAAGTCGTACTCTTCATATTATTATTTTTACTCAGGGCTGTTGATGATACAAGTGAGATATTTTATATGAACCAAGACATTAAATTATAATTAATATATATTTACTAACCGATTACACAAACTTTCTTTAAGTTGAATAGAATAATAAATTGCCAAATTTTGTACTTTTGTGATGGAATGTCTAAACTAATTTTATTTCAAAGAATATCAAAATGAACACCCATCTTTACTTTTTCTTATTGTTTTTTAAATTGCAAAAATGCACGGGTGGTGCAGGGGCCTTTAGCTGTTTTTTACTCATATAAATTGTAACTGTGTAAAGAAATTTCCAACAACATTTAATAAAAAATCTTGGAAAAAGGAAAATATTATGTCAAAGTTGAAATTATATTTAATCATTGAATTTGTATGAGATGATTTGTGTTCCCTCTTTCTTATTTTATTATGTACGAGACTTAACCAATATCCATGTCCATTTTATGATTACGACTAATTCGATTTGCTCTTATAATCGAATCCCTTGTAGAGGAAAGAACTTGAGACATTGTTTTTAAGAGAAAACAAGTTCCTAGTCAACCATGTGTAAGTCATTTTTTTGCCCATTCATGTAACTTTACATCATGCCTCCAATAAACTAGGAGTCCGAATGAACAGCTTCATTATATAGCCCTCAAGATAATTGATGAAACACGAACAATTCAACATACCTAATTTCAGAAAGCTGTCCATGGATCATGGATGACTCTGGTTCAATGATCAAGAGAAGTCAAACTGTGTTGAAATGACAGCCTAGCTGGTCCGGACTAGGATAGCAAACCTTAAAGAAATATGAAACCAATATCCAAATCACAAATGAGATGAACAACTTATAAAATGTTCCTTAATGGCAAACGGTGATATTTGTTAAACCGGACATTATAATGGGTTGCATATTTCCAGCCAATTTTACTTGATAAAAGGAAAATCTTCAATATGAATAGTTACTACGGGGGGAGGGGTGTGGGGGAAAAGAGAGGGGGGGGGGTATAGGGGGCTAGGAGGGGTGGGGGCAGATTTAGAAAAAGAAGAAAAAGAAAAAGCAAGCCATGAATGTGATGAGTACTAATGTGACCACATGGAGAAAATTAAAGGGTTTCCTTGAAGGAATGCATAATTTCCAATTTGACCACAACCCTTTTACTTAAAAAGGAGATTTCTTGAAGGAAAACACAATTTCCAAATCTGATCATCAAACTTTTCCCATTTTGAGTGTTGAAACTCAAAGGCAATCATATTAAAGAGATTGACAGAAACAAGACAATGGTGACTGGTGGTGGAGTAGTGAAGTCTGACTTAGATTTGCTTCCCTAACAACAACCAAACAAAGCCAAGGGACTTGCAGAAAGAGAATATTATTACTCATTGAAAAGAGAAAGTAGGGATAGAGATAGTAAAAGTGCTGCTATAGCTATTGCAGAGACTATTAATCAATACTTTCTTCTCAGTTTTCCAAGTGCATAATCAAAGCTCTCTCTCATGGCCATGAGTTTCACTGCTTTTTGTAGTTCACGCCAAACTGTGAAAGAACTCATTCATTCACCGAGCTGGATTGGACAAATGATCTGAAACTCCAATCTTTGTTATCTCCTCCCTCCATTGGAATTAGAGCTGTTTGACAAACTTAAAAAAATTGAAATTAAAGTTCATTTGTACCCAACCCTTCGTAGAACAATCAATTTTAATTCGATTAATATTCGAATAAACATTTACGCAAACAAATTAAACTTTCACGAATAATAATATAATATATTATTTATATTTATTTCAATTAGAGCTCAAATGGTAAATTGTTCAATGCGATTTCAACACGAATGAAATTTTAATTTCACAAAATAATAATTGAATGACCTCAAATAAAAATTTTAGTTAGAAAAACAAATAATCAAATAAACTCCAACACCACCCAACGAAACGAACGAATAAATAAGATCAAAATTCAAGAGTTATGTTTGATTATAAGGTGGGTTCATGATCATGCACAAACATTTCTTTTTCTTCTTCTTTTTTCCATGTTTAACTTTATGTGACTTTTAAGGAAGAAAAAAAGTTAAGGAAATTATTGTTTTGCAGGCTGTTGTTAAGTATATGGAATTGAAGAACAATTATCCAAGCCAATGGACAATCGAAAATTTTGACAAATCAGGTAATGAACGTCCAAAGTTGATGAATTTGCAGTTAGTTTGATCCCCCCCCCCACCCCCGGCCTCTAGTTTCTTTCAACCAAAACAAAAAAAACAAAAAACAAAACTCCCTGAGGAGTTGACTAATCGAGCAAGAAAACATCCTCTGCTGCAATTTCATGGGTTTTTGAAATAC
>SRSM01000735.1:0-82623 GCA_019593545.1 Apocynum venetum | reverse complement strand
AAAAAAGTTATCTATTAATTATATTGGAGCAATTGGAGAGTAAATTCTTTTTCTCTTTTTTTTATATTTCTTTTTTGAGACACGATGATGAAACCATATAAATAATAAAAAAATTAAATAATCATAAACTCACATATTTGAAAAACTAATACGTGAATAAAATCATTTAGGTGTATATAATAGGGCTAAAAATCACCTCGAATTTCCTTCTTCTCCATAAGGATCGGGATTCCACAGTCCCTCTACCCATTTCAATGCTTCTTTTAATTCTTCAGCAGCATTCTGACCCATAATGCATGCAAAATCTGCAACCACAAAATTAAAAAGTGAAACAACAGGCTTTTCAGCACTTGAAAATTTTCACCACAGAACATCAAAACAAACCATGAATGCCAAAAATGATTTCCAACTAAGAGAAGAAAACTAAAAACAAAAAACCATGAAGTTGGATCAAAGTAGTACATAAATTAAGTCTTTTTTCTCAGCAAAAGAATAACTAAGGATTCTTTTTCCTCCAGAATTAAGAAGGAAAAAAGAAGGGACTGACCATCAAGACAAAGAGAGGAGACAGATGTAATGAAATGGAAGAAATAAGGATTATTTTGTTTTCCCTCCAAAAGAAGAAATAAAGGTCTACAAAGGATTTTTACTAAAAAACAATTGAGTAAAAGGTTATATATGGTACAAAGTTGTACTCCCTTATTCGGAATTAAATGTCCAAATTTGATTTATTTTAAAATTTAAAGATAGACTTTTAATCTTAATGAATCATATCATTGTTCTTAATTATGTTAGTGGTGTTAGTAAGATGTGAATCATTTAAATTAATAAAATTATTAATGAAATTTGTTGAAAAATATATTTATTTTAGGGAAGTAAACATTCAATTTTAGACATCCTAAAATAAAAATGTGAACATTCATTTCGAAATGGGGAGTATTAAGATTGGCATGACATTAGTCTGACTGTACAACAAGAAGGGAGGAGATAAATATTAAGGATTTTCATGACTTATGTCTATTTCAACTCATTAATTATTTTTCTTCTAGAAAAAGTCATTAAAATTAAACTTATCAAATTTACTATGAATGCTTCAGGAGGCATTAAGTGTGAGAATCCAAATCCTTAAATTAACATCCCACTTACTTCTTATGTAGATTTACTATAACTGCAGCATATTATCATTAGAGTAATTAGAAGTGTGTTTGTTCTTGCTGTTAGTAAGATTGATGATAACATGTTTTATAAATGATGATTCACTCCTAGAAATCCATGAAAAATCTAAGAGGGAGGTGAATTAGGTTTTAACCGATTTTTCTAAATTTAAAACAAACAATGCTTTCTAAGACAACAAATAACAAACACTTTGTGCTCAAACAGTGTGAAATAATGTGTTCAAGAAATAGACAAAGGACACAATATTTATAGTGGTTCGGTTATCCAATAAAACCTAATCCACTACCTTGAGCTATCTACTCAAGGATTTCACAAAACTTTTCACTAATTTAGTACAAGATATTACAATAAAGGCTCACCCAATTCACCTTAGGGTTTTACAAATAACCTCACAAATCAATCAAGGCTTACTCAACCCTTGAGTTTTACAACACAACCTTGATTACACACCTATCTCTAATACAACAATTAATTAAATAGATACTCTTAATACAATCACAATTTTCTATGATTCAAGGCTCACTCTAACCTTAGAGTTTTAAATTCAAAGCAACCTTGAACAAAACAAACAAGTTAAGAAAAAGATGAGTTTGATATAGATATCACTTTAATGTGAATATATATCAATATAAAGCATAATACCTCTTTGAGTAATATTTTCCTCTAAATTGCTCAATAACACAAATGATTTTAGTATCAACCCTACTTTGATGAATTTCACAATGTGAATGTTATATATAGGTTTTAAGATGATCTCAAGATGTTCTATGAAGTGTAAGAATCAGATTTTTGTTCAAAATGTCGTGATACAAAGTTTTTTAAACAATTAGATATTTATATGTTATGCACCAACGGTCATAAAAATAGCTGTTTGAATCCCACTCAGGAGAAATGCGATCGACCGCATATCAGAAAAGTCGTCTGCACTATCATCTGCAAGTGTTCTAGAGAACTCTGGACATACTACGGACGATGAGCTGAGAAGTCCAGTCGACCGCACCATCATCCGCAAGTGTTCCAGAGAGCTCTGGACATTCAGCAGATGATAAGCTGAGAGGTCTGGTCGACCGCATGATCTGTGGTCGACCACATTTCAGTTAGATCGACCGCACATGCATTAAAACTATGCAAAACAAGATTCCAAGCAACTCCAAGAGTTTGTGGAATACATTTTATGAATTTTAAAGTATGTGCATGTATTTTGAGAATCATTTCAAATACTCAATTCATGTTTTATCTAAATGAAATGCATTTTAAAAAATATTTCACTTTTATTGAGCAACATATAGAACTTATTACTCATAAAGGTAGACCTAGAGACATCTAATAGATATAGAAAAAAAATAACACTACACCTCTAGATCCTATCTAATCCAAAAACTGCTTATCTTCAACGCTTGATACCAAACGCTCTTTCCTGAAAACTTGAAACTTCAATCTTGCATGGATTAGATATATGAATTCTAAAAGACCAACACTAATACAATTAAACCATTTAGTTCTTATCAATGTTTATTATTTAATCAAAATTAAGACATTAAAAGCTTTAGAGCTTTCAATCCATATATAGAAATAGTAAATTATATTTTGAAATTTTTTTTTCTTATTCATTCTGAAATAAAACTTTAGTTGATTGGCATATACTTTGAATATGACTTCCATTTCTTTCACATAAAAAGAAGTACTAATAAGGCGTGAATTAAAAAAAAAAAAAAAAGACCCAAGTGGATAACAAATTTCTTATAAAAAGAAAAGGAATTTATTGATCCACTATTGTGAAAATAGTTATTATGATTTACAAGTTTCTTTAAAAAACAATTTTTTTTTTAAAAAGTTACCTTTACTAAAAAAAATTTAGGGATATTTAAGAAGTTTTATTAAATTATTTGCTAATTGTAAGAAGAAAAAAAAACAAGAAAAAGTTAGGTTGTTTTCACTCTCAAAATTGAGAAGAAATTGATTTGAGAGTGAATTTTATAGATGTAACAATTGATAGTTGTTAACTGTCAATTTTCAATCAAATATATAAATATAAAAAAAAATACACAATTGCATTTTAAAATAAAAATAAAAAAGAAAGAAAAAGCCCATGGATCCCACGGATTCTTTGGTTGCAAGAGTTTCTTGGAGGAGGTTGCATCTCTATGTCATCAATGTGAAACAGGTCCAAATAGTGTGCAACTCTCCATGAGTTACTCTTGACTCTTGAGCATTTGCAAGCCAAGGACTAGGAGATGTTCTAAGTAAGAGATGTCTCATTTTTAGCAAAATGGTGAGTTGGGCATTCCCTCATCTAAGAATATGCATAAAGCCAATACGTGCACAATAAGAACAAGTGGATTTTAGAAATTTAATGAATATTTTCAAGAATGGACAAAACCCCATCTATTAAGCCTCTGAATGACGATAAAGCTATCTGACTCTAAGTTGGAACTTCTGCAGTAGCAAAAATTCGACTATAGCAACTCCTCCCCATAATGCCCATAACTCCAATAAAACCGCCACATCGATAGCATTAGGAACCGGTTTGGCTGGAGCAACGAGGCCTTTGTCCTCACTAATTATCATCCCAAATCCACACTATGCCATCAATCTATGCTAGCTTGTTTCTTGCAATCCTAGGTGACCAAACCATCATATATAGCTACCACTTGTGGTAGATGAGAGTGATCATTACATTTCTTTAGAAGTTTATTGCATACTTGCGGCCATGATTTAACCCAAGATATATATATATATATATATATATATATAATATATATAGTGTGTGTTGCAAATTAATTCCAGTTAGTGTGATCGGCTTCCTAATTGCACTTTTGACATAAATTTTTGACATAAATTATCTTGGACATCCCGTCTTTGGTATAACCCTAATTAAGTTGCATGGTAAGACGACTTACATAACCTCCAAATAAAGATTTTTAGCTTTGGTCTTACATTTAGCTTCCCAGTGGCATACCATATGGACTTGTGGTGTTCAGAGCATGATCCAACTAACATAGATTGATTATTCAATACTGGCATACTCAGTTTATAAGCATATACGATGAATAAACCGGAAAGGGACTATATTGTATCATCCAATCATTTTCAAGCAATGGACTTAGGAGAGTGACCTTTATGATTTCAAATTAAATCTCTTGGCATATGTTGTCTATGACTTTAGGATAACTATCCAATTATTGTAGAGTAATTACACTTAAAATACTAATTTGAACGTGATACGATTAATATATAAATTAATCAAATACAAAACAATTTGACATGATTAATAAACGCATTGAGTTCATATTTTATTTAATATTGACGTCCCTATATGACATAAAAGTCAAGTCTCAAATATATAGACACTTTAAGTAAGATAAAATGAATGAATAAATCTCTAAGAGAAAATATAGTTTCTCACTTCTCTTTTTAAATCTTTATAGTGAAATGAATGAGCTAAAAAAATTTTAAATTCATCATATTGGCACCCACACGCCCGAAAAAAACCTTTGTACTCATTTCTAAGGCCCTAATGCCTATCTATATGGCCCTTGTGCTGCCCACTTGGGGCCTGAAAGGCCCTCCTGCTCATCTCTCGTCACCTTCATTCATGATATTGATAATTATATTGTGTACATATTAGTGTTTGTCTCATTTAACTTTGTATACAATAGTTCATAATCTCTTTAAGCATTCTCAATTTTGATTCATTCACTTTATCGATTTCCTATGGGTAAACCTCAAACTTCTCCCACACATAATGAGGGGATTCGCAGCCACTCACATGGTCATACTCATTTGCATCCAAAGCACAACTAGGAATATTCATAACTTGATAATTCAAGGTCATTCTCATGTATCTTCATCATTCAATTCATTATTACTCTAGCAACATTTTTTCCCCATCAAATTTTTTGTGGGAATATATGGGCCATTTACAAACAACAATACCTCAAAATTCATAAATCACAAAAGAAATTTAGATTCTCATAATCCTAAGAATGGTCTTGGGGCCAACACAAAATCTACTATTTATACCCAGAAACAAATTTCTATGAAACCACACGAATATGTAGGCTTTTCCTTGGCACCCTTCAGCCTGCTCCATCATCCTACCATATTCCGTAATTTTTGTGCAATTTTTTAACTGTAGTTTCTTATTTCAGTTTTGTATTTAATATCCATTCTCTTTTATACACCTATCACGGCTTTCCCACTCCAACCTTTCTTCATAATCTGCAAAATGCAAAATCACAATCCAAAAGATCAAGAAGAATCAAGCAAACAAATACTCAACCAAAATAATAATAATAATAATAAATATTCTTTTCATCCCACACAAGTATATATTTTCACACACATTAAGAAAATATATATTTAATATTATTAAAATTGTAAAATATTTCCTTATTCTTCATATTTTACCCTTTCACCTTATCTTTAAAATTTGATCAAATTTAATTTTAATTGTATGAAAATATGTATAAATTTGATTTAAAGTGTGAAAAATTATGCAATTATTTTTGAGAAATGAAATCTTGAACTTAACGTGTATTATTTCAATAGTTTAAAAAATAAATATTATAATAACAAAGTGTTAAATAGGTATATTTTAAATAACGAAAGATTAAATACCACCCTTAATAAAGAAATAGAAGTATAATATAATGTATCTCATTGGATGGAGGGAGTACAATGTATGTTTTTGTGTTACTTGGGTGGGGGGGGGGAGGAATTTTTTTTATTAATATACCTTTAGTTTGATGATGTTTTTCATGTCAGGTGGATACCATGCTACTAGTACCAATACAACACTCTCTAAACACTGACAAGTAGAAGCAATAATCTACAATAATCTCAAAATCTGTCACCAAACTTCACCCAAACAAAAATATTATAATCTATAAAATGATTCTAATTCTTGTTTCTATCTAATACTGCCAATATAAAGGAAATCTTTATACAAAGGCAAGATCACACACGGCATCCAAACAACTTTACTTTAAAACAAACACAAGCTAATTAAATAGAATGCTTCTATGAAGAACATTTATATTTTCATGGCAAAATAAGAACCCTTCAAACGAATTAAATCACAATGAACCAAAATGCACAATATCTGAATTTTTACGCATGAACCAACATGGAAGTTACTTTCTAGGAATTCACTTTCATTTTCTTCATCAAATTCCTGATACCAAGCAACACTTTAAGGTTGAAATACATCAAAGTGGGGAGATGCTGAAGTATTGACTTCAACAGACCCACTCAAAATACACAGGTATAAAAACAACCAAACAGAATATGTATGTGACCACTTTCCCTCTCCAATGTGCAAAATGTTCACATACCTGCTAATAGGCCAATAAGATTCCTCAGAAGCTAGTAAACTCTCTCTGCTGTGGAAACCGGACGGAGAAAAACAACAATAACTGTTATGTTGTCTTTGCTTCCTCGTTCAGCTGCCTCAGTAGCCAATCTCTTCGAACACATTCCAGGTTCTTTAACAGTATCTTTGACTATACCAATTACATTTGTGTTGCTCATAACATCCCAAAGTCCATCGCTAGCCATAACCTGCAATAAAAGTAGAAACTAAAATAAATTCTCACTTAATGGAAGATCAAATATGATGCTTACGCTACCTCCACTACCCATCAAGGGCATGTTATTTTAAGCAGGAAATCTGGATAGATATGAAATATTAAGTGGACACTGATTTTTTTGGTATCCTTTGAACTAAAGCCCTGGAAAAATCAAGTATTACTAAAAGTTCTTTTTAAAAGATCCCTCATTTTGCATGGCTTTGGGTTCCTTCCCAAAATCACATCATCAAAAATTCTGTCAGAGTATAATACTGTTATTTTGCTACCATTTCCCTATACAAGAATCTCAAATACTGGAATTTAGAAGATTCTTTGACCATAAGGTCCTCCAAAAAGAACAAAACAAATGTATACCATGTCTAATCATATGCATGAATCAATCAAGTAGGTGGAATGATAGAATTAAATAAGCAGCACATTATCACCTTTTTATGACTTTTGTCAAAAATAACAGGGTGAAACTAAATACAGGAAAGCACTACAGAGAAAACTAATGCCTCTGACTCTGCTGCAATCATTTCATGTTCCTGCTGAAATGTGCCACATGAAATCTACAAACATTTTAAATTAAAGTAAAATAAACAACTCTTTACTAAACAACTCCTAAGCACCACATTCAATTCATAGCTGCATTTAGAGAAGGAACAATATTTTTAGTAAGACAATTGACGACTACTGTCATGCAAAATACCAATCTTAATCCATAGTATGATACATTTGGAAACTAAGAATGACTAGGAACAATGTTTTGACACAATAAAGGCACCAATAATATTAAAAAAAATGAAATTAATCGAACATTCTAATGGAAAAACAGAAAAACAGTAAATTCCTACTGCACTCAAACTAAAGCCTAATCATACAGAAATGGTAGTAAATCCTCCATCAAGAACCATTAGCAACTATCATCTTCGGATGCATCCTCAAAGGACTACAAGCCATTTTCTCCATTTCATTTGAAGAAAAGGTGGCCAGACTTCATTCCTTTTCCTTTTCTTTTCTTTCTTTTTTTTTTGACTTTTTCCTTTTTTGCAGTATCTAAACTATAAAGTAAAGAAAATCTAACTAATTAGATAACTAGAAGTTTCTCAATCTGCAATCTGAAAATAGGAATGTAGAAAAGATGTCCTTGAGGCTCAAGTCATGATTTTATAAAGTCAGTCAACTAGCAATACACAGAAATCTAGAAAAGCAGATAAGGTTGAAAACACAAGACCTAAGAAACTTATTATAGATGCAAATAGACTTTTTACTCTACTCTTATAAGCTCGGGCCACAATATAAGAAACCCTCCTGTCATTTTACTCTACTCTTTTCTCAACCATACAGAATAATCCTTTTCAGCAGTCACTTCAAATCAAAAGAAACAATGGTAAATGTTTCTTTCACTTTTTTTTATAATAAAAGAAAAATAGTGAATGTTAAATGTGGTTAAGGTTCCAACTTTGAAAGCATTCCTTGCCATTAGGCTAGTGAATAGAAATCAGTTAAGATCAAGAAACTAGAAGATAAGTTGTAGTCTTGTACAAAAGTAGGCATACAAAGTTTTGCTGCATGGGTACTTACTTTTCAAGTAACCAGCTCCTCCATACCCTCTTAGACACTCAAAAGACCAATATTTATTCTAAGAACATAGTTTTGTCTACAATAGAACTTCTTCCCTACAACAATTAGATAATACAAGACAAATTGAATGATATTTAACACACTTAACCTCAGGAGAAATGATATTTCATGCTCTGTTTCAAATGTAATGCCCATAGTCCTTAAATTCCCTTTACCTGGGTAGACATGACGTATGCTTCTTAACAAGAATACAACTAAAACATAAATAAAATCACTACAATCAGTGTTTCAATTAAGAGGACAGTACAGTATTTTACAAAAATTTCCAAAGAAAGAAAATGAAGTCAGGGATGGATAGTTAAATGCTTTGGATAAACCAATATGTCAAAAACAATAATGCTAGATAACAGGTAACAAAAATCTCAAGACTGCTATCAACCCTAGAGATGTTAGAAACCTTTCAACAACTACACATGGGGTATGCTTGATTTACTTTAAGACTTTACAGGCATCAAAATTTATTGATAAATGCAATAGTTTACCTACTTAATCAAGATAAAATTAAGAAGCCTGCTAAATTATATAAGATAGATCATATAAATAAAACAATCCGCCCGTTGCATCATTTTCAAATAATGCCTCCTTTTCTTATCCAACGATCTTTCCATCAAAGATGAAGGGATTAAACGCAGTTATGAGTGGTTCTGAACTAGCAGGCTTCATGTTGTTAAAGGGCTTCAATTACATATAGTGTGAAACTATACTTGAGGGTAAGTTTGTAAACCTATATGTTATATATGATTTACATATAAGAAGGTTCATAGATTAGTAGACCCTGGGAAAGTATTGTTGGACAACATGGTCATACAGAACGTAGAACGAGACATGATATTCTATGTGCTGCCCTTCTCAAACACCAGGTTGGAAATTATATAATTTGATGCAGTGTGTTCAACAAGAAATACTGGCACAACTACACAGGAGGACCTTTCCTGTACTCATATTCATGGGTATCATAAGCTATAAAATTGGACTTGAAAGCTTCTCTTTTGCATTTTTCTTTTGTTTCTGGGTGAGAGCAGGAAGAACTTTTCCTACACCTATGGTCCAACACATACAATGTATTGCAGAGAAATTTGACAATATAAGCAATAGCTTCCTCATTATGAAAATTTAAAAATTCATAACGATAGATAAATATATAAGTACAAAGAAACAAAATGAGGTCCAGATATTGCAAAGTTTGCACCTCATGCCCAGATACAAGAAATCTGTAACATCTAAAAAGGAGCACATAGAAATTTAGTAGCAATAACTAGAATATGTTCATTATAAAAATAAAAAATAAAAAGCTTATTGAAGATCTTCAAATACCATTTTAATTTCCTTACTATGTATTCATCCTCCACAGAGAGTATAGTCTCTGTGATCTCAGGTTCAGCAGTTACAGCAGGCTTCAGATCATCATCCCCAATAGAGCGTGTAACCTGTAAAAGAAATATAATTAAGAATGTTCTATTAGATGCAGAGTTAATAATAATATACTTTTATTTATGTTACATTATTAAACATTTAATATTTTTCCTTCTTCAGATATCGCAGATTTTGGAATCAAGATTTCCAAGATTCAGACTGAGTTATCTGCTCCATGTGTCTTATGAAGATATCCCTTTTGAAGCATTTAGAATTACAGAGCAATTACTTTACCATAAGCATAAAATACAATAACAATCAAGAGCCCAAAATAAAAGCCGTAAATCTATATGAATTAACATCTAACAAAACCTAGCTTGTCTGCACGTACAGAGAGAATCATTGGCCAGGTAAATATAGAAAAGAGAATTCCTCCAAAATGAAGTACTCTATATCAGACACTACCACAGACATTTTTAATAGTTACATAAATTTATACTCTTATCCGTTCAAAATTAACTTGTTGCCCAAAATAAATATATTATTTAAAATTTCATAATAACCTTCTTAATTTAAAAAATTCACGTCCTAGTGCTATATATGGTCTCACTCCTAACCACTTTAATAATATGGTAACTTAGTTAAGGTTAAAAACTTTTCTTAATTTTATACTATGTCAAAAGTGGACATCATATCTTTCACTAGATCATGTTGAAGCAATGAGGCCTTCTGCCTCTTCATGAGGAAATTTTTGCATTAAATGAATGGTCAACCAGAACTCACTATAAATGCATAATATGAAAGCAAGGTCTTTTATTCAAATTCCATGTCCAAACAGACTAATTAATACTAACTGCAATTTGAGTGGAAAAATTAGATGCTCACGATGAGCACTAAAACAGAAATGATATAGCAGTTAACTGCTAAAATCGACACTCGTGAATCAATTTAATTGCGAAACTATGAAGGAGAAACCTGAAGAGCAGCTTCGCCAACCCTCCAAGTATCGTATTGCCACTGAACTTTGGCACCAGCATTAATAACACGTTCTCTCTCCTCAGGACAACTTGCTGTATGATCCTACTAAGTCAAGGTCATTCAAATGGTTAATATGCAATATTTGAAAATTACAAGATCTTCCTCAATCACATAAAAGCATCTGCTTCCTACACCACATTAAAGCATAAGTTAAGAATTCCAACTCACTTGGCTTAAAGCATATGGATGACCAGCTCGACACAAGATTGTCCTGCAGTCTCCAGCATTTGCAACAAAAAGCCTGTTCTTGACAATAAGAGCAGCAACAGCTGTGCAACCAGGGTACCAGTCTTTCTGCAAAATTGCCTTGGATTTGCGTTGAGAATTAAATTCCTTCCTGAATGCAGCATCTGTCTTGATAAATGCTTCCAGAAGTGCACCAGAGGGATCACTAATTATCAAAACCAAAACTAAGTTATCGGATGTTTCAGAAGAAATAAGGAGATATGACAACAAACAGGTAAATTCAACCTGCTCATGGAACACAGTGTTTGGAGGAATCCAGGTAGAGCTCCAGCTGAAAATTCAGCAGCGGCTGCACCTGTGATCTTCTGAATAATTTATCTGTATTCCACTACACTAATGCACATCTAATTCATTTTATTTGAATCTAATCTAATAAAGACACAGCATCAACACTAAAATATGTAGAAGATGGAAGTTATAGAAATGAAGATCTCCAACAACTAGCCATGATAGGCATAATGAATGTTTGTTTGACTGATGCTGAGGAAACCGTCTATCTGAGTTTATTAAGCTTAACGTTAGTTTGAGTTATTGATAAGGTAGTGGCACCACCACTGGATGCTAGAGTTAAGTAATTCTTCTGGCCATCACTTTGTAAATTTGACAATGAAATTGTGACCTAAATAAAGGAAGGAGTTTAGAGATGTACACTATTCCTCATGTCATAACTAAGGCTTTGGCCTGTCAATTTCCTCCAATTATTTAAAGGTGGAAGACAACAATGTAGTGGGGTCGGGCCTTTGGGTATTGAGAAGGAAAATATGACCAAGAAAGAAGAAGAAAGAAATATAGAGACAGAAGAAATAAGAAAGAGGAATAAAGTTGCTCAAATATATTTAATCATTTAGCTGAAGTTCAGAATTAGGTGTAAGTAACTGATGTCCATTCATTGTATTTCAGGTAAAATATCATCACTAATTAGAGATCCAAATACAAGTTTAAAATTAGTAGTCTAATTCTAAGGAGCCTAGCATACCCTTAACATTTATTTACTAAACTAAAGTGCAGTCTTCTTTTAGTTTTCAGTTTCTATACAAATTTACCCCCTGGTACATGTAGAATCGGGATTAGCTTAATTTCCAAGTAACAGGAAATTTGCAATCGCTACATGGATAGAAAAAATAATAAAGCAAGAAAGTTCTGCACCTACTAATGAATGCATTACCTAGGTCAATTATATTGAGGAAAATGTTCTTTTCCCAGTTCACTTTTTTCAAATAAAGGAAATAGAGCAAAAGACATGTATGCCTAGTTAAAAATGTTAAATTATAAATCATTTGAAAGAATATCTCTCTTTTCCACCCATTTTTTCACCTCATGGATCCTCACTTTTACTTGGTATTGGCATTTACCAGTATTGCTTAATACTCAACAAATCATAAGGATCAGATAAGTATCAGGAAATCTATTCCACTGCTAATATTTGTAAAATTCTCTAGTTATGCCAAAGTGGTTGCTATTGAGCCATTGACTGATGGACATCTGTCAAAAATTAGCATTACCAATGGAAAGTAATATGAATACCTCGATGGCCATCAAAGATTCCAAAGACATGGATATCCTTCTCATTCCACACACAAGGCATTAGAAAGTGCCTATCTTCCATAGTTTCCCTTCTCCCACAAGTTGCAAATGAACCGCAAGACACCATGGGAGAATATGTAGAAGCATCAGTTGATGAATCAAACAAGATTCTCAGACCAGTACCAGAAGCAAGCAAAGCCTCTTTGGAAGAAGCTTCACCTACAGATAACCAGTTTATGTTCTCTTGATAGCTTCGAGCACTTGTAGTATCAACATTTTCCAAAGTAATAGGAAGCGCTTGAGGTGATATTCCCCCTTCTTTCACTCTATTTCTTTGCTCCAAAACAATATTAAGCTCCAGAACTATGTCATCAAAGGAAGGTCGATTCCGGGGATCTGCATCCCAACATCTCTCAATTAAAGATAATATTCTTGCTGATGCACCTGCTGTAGGACTAGCAAGTACTGGTCGCAAGCCTTCAGACACAACAGCTGCTGTCAGTTTCTGTTCTGTGTAGTTCATTTCAAGAACAGTGTGTGCCTGTCATGAACCTCAGAAAACCACCATTACTCAAGAGTTTAATTAATAAGAATATAACACACATGAATGTGCGCACAAACACACACAACCACTCATATACGCATATATACATATACATGTATGTGTAAGTGTGTTTATGCACTTATATCATGGGGGTACCAATAATATATAGAATCAACCTCCTTCACATGCCATAAAACATATCACACCAGAAGATATCAATATAAAGCTCTTGATGCTACCTAAAAACAATTTTTTTTTCTTTTGACTTTATGCACACCATTCAATACATCTCAAAGTAAAACCTTATAAACAACTTGTGCAATAAGTGAAACGGCTTGGCATAAACATCATCTCCAAAAAAAATTCGCCTTCCAACCACCATAAAATATGCTCATCTCTACTAGTTTGGAGAGGGTATTCATCCTTTGCAAAGGCCATCTAGATTTCATAATAGCCACTAAAGATTCCAATGATGCACATGAAGCACCACCAAGGTGTCAAGAACACCCAAATCACCTGGTTCCAGCCTAAATACAGATAAAAGAAGAGGGTACAGAAGGCTAGGTTCCTGCTCAAGACTCGCAAAGCCATGTACTGCAAACTGGGCACAGTTCTAAAGTGCTTTCTGATCTTTACTATTATGCTACCCCAAAAACCTTAGCGATGCTTAATTAAATTGATGGGGTACCAATTGTCTCAGGGAAAAAACAAATTCCCTTAGGCTGTAGTATCCAGTATAAGGCAAAAGTAGTGTCACACTGAAATAAAAGCATTGCCCTAGGCTTTCTTCTTTTTACCAAATTTTGTAGTCCCAAGAGCCTCAAGTCCCAAGTAGCAACATGGTAATTTATAAGTAATGATTGAACAACAGAAAGTATTTTTTTTCAGAATTAAAATATCCTAGTAATTTGTTTGTTGGAACTAGATTCTTCTATTCAAATTCCTGTGATATCTTTCCTCTATTTTCTTTACTGTAAGTCCTCAAGTCTCATAGGTTGATCATCTATAGTTTTATTTTCTCCCTCTTTTGGTGCTTGAATGCTTAACAACACACACGATGAATTAGATTCCACAACGATAACTAGCCAATTTCTGAATAAATAACTTCATTAGTATATACGATCTGGCATAGTGTGTTCACCTCAATTAACAAAGATGCCATCTAAATTATCAAATTCTTGGTAGGAGGAGAGAAAGGAAAAATTTGGAAGAGGCATCCGCTAAAAAATTATAGTATTTAGATCCAGCAGCAAGCTAGTAATAAGAAAAACAAAAATGAAATTAAATACTTACCTGGGCTTCTGCACGAAGATCAGTATACGGGACAACACCAGTGAGAATCTCACTGCAATTGGCAAAAAAAATGGCCTCAGCACAAAAGGACAAATGAATTAGCAAAACTGCTTGCTTTTATTCATTAAGGAATGACGCTTGAGACAAAGATGCCACATTTTAATGAAGTTATTAGTACTCTGCAGAGTATAGCCCCAAGCTTTTTCAGGAAAGAAAGTTCCAATACCAAACTTTAGAATCTAGTGCCTCATTTTTCATTTTTGTGTTTTTGTTTTGGGCGGGGGGAAGAGGTGGAGGAGCTAAAACATGCTTTCACCTCCTAGTGAGTTGCAAAGCTGCTTTAGGATCTTCACCTCGTTGTACACTCTGCATGTACACAGGTGTGCGTCAAGCCTTTCTTTTGAATTAATATGATAACCGTTACACTATTATGTAACAAGAGACGATAAAAGAAAAATTCAACAGATTAAGGCCGCCTGTGCTGCCAAAAAAAAGAACAATAGGGCGTGTTTTATCTGTCTCAAGACAAGTCACGTCCATGATCTTAAATAAAAGAACTATTTTTCAAGATGGAAGTAAAGGGACTTACAGTTTCATTAAATGGCTAAGTATCATTGGAAAACACAAATTAATGGGAAATAAATCCTTATCTCTATAGTTACAAGTTAACCTTTTTGGTAAGTCATAAAATAGGCTTAATATTACCTGTATTAAAATAAAATTAAAAAAATTGGGGAAAGTCTGTTGTTCTTTTGTAAGATTTTCATTGACCACTTGAGTTAACACAAACAAAGAAAAAACAAGGAAATAGCAAGAACAATTTCTTACTTGAATAAAACCCCAAAACTGTAGACATCAGACTTTTCTGTGTGGGTATTCTTCTTCAGTATTTCAGGTGCCATGTAACTGAGGGTGCCAACCATATTTTTCTTGTGGAATCCACCCGTTGGTTTCCCAGATGATTTCCAACTATCATATGAAACTTGTTTAAGGTCTCTAACATATTCTGCTAAGCCAAAGTCAGCCAAATGTGGATTAAAATTCCTGTCAAGCTGGAACAACAGTATAGCATATTTAATAATCAAACCATACTAATAGAGACTACTAAACTTTTTATTCGTACAAATCTCTGTTTGTCTTAAAATTTATATGCATATAGTGGTGCAGTGATAGATAAGGAAATAGCAGAAGACCTTACAAGAATATTGCCTGGTTTCACATCCCTATGTACAATTCCAAGGTTATTTAGATATTGCAGAACCTTTGCTGCAAAGAGAAAAGATGAGCAATGTAACCCTCAATAGACATCAGTATAACCCTACTACAAATGAGAAACAGAATAAAAGTAAGAGACAACTCGCCAGTTTTTTTGAAAATATAATTACTTAATGCTGCTAGGATGTGACGAAACTCACCAGTTTTTTTTACTTGTATAATACCTCTTCCACTTTAGCTTATCAACCTTACCCATTTAATTTAAAGCCATTGTCATCTATTTCAGAACATGGAATGATTCGAAAACCAGCATAAAATTATCCACATAGATTAAGTATGTAGAGATAAAGGAAACAATATTGGCATTAACCACATATTCGTATACCTAACTCAATTGTTATATGAAGCGCTTGAATAATACTCGGACTCCATTCATCCACGTGCAATTTCTCTGCTAGATTACCACATTCGTAGAGTTGAAAGAAAAACATGTAATTTGGAGGTCGAGCATGAGCCGCAACTAGCTTCGCCATCCCCGGATGATTTAGCTGGCTTCATCACGCACACATCATATCATAAAGAAATTTGAAAAGAAGATAATAGGATCAAAATATCAGAGAGGAAATTCACTCTGCACAAACATAAAAAGAGTAAAGAAATGAACTATAGTTAATAGACAGCTGAAAATTTACCAAAGTAATTGCAGTTGCTTGTGAAATTTATCAAGGTCTTCGGAAGTGGATAAAATTGGCTTTTTGGCAGCAACCCTTTTACCATCAAGAATTGCTTCATAAACCACACTCTCTGACCCTGTAATTCAACCCAAGTTAGTAAAATTGATGTGTTCATGCACAATCACACAGAGTTTAAATGGACAGAAGAGTGTTACCTCGAGCAATAGGGGAAGAAAGAGAGTAAGAAGAAGGTTGGAGACGAAGAGGGATCGTTTGGCTACTGCAACAACCACGAATGCAAGTGTTTGGTTCCAGAATTTCCAGCCCCATTCTCTTTCTGATCACTGTGTGTAAGAGGAGAGTTTTCTTGGCTATCTATGGCTGTTCATGAGCGTAGTAAATGTAACAGAAAGAAAAGAGTTAGCACAGAACGGACATTAAACTCTTGTCTCTTTTCCTATTGCACAAATTCGTGGATGCCCCTCCTCTCAGTTGTATTTTTGTCCTTTTCTCCATCAAAATAATGGTCATTTTATAAAATTAATAAAAAAACTTATTAAGCTTTTCTAATTTTAGCCTTACTTTTACTGATTCATTGATGAGTGGACTTTAAATGGAAAAATTTATTAAAATGTGGATATCTAATTATGTAACAAAATGAAAACATTCAATTATAAATTAAGGAATTATAATAATTGTCAAGTAATTTTCTCTATATGAAATTTAATGTATACTTTTAACTTAATGCAATAATTAAATAGATCATTCAAATTTAAAGAAATTAGAACATTCTCCTAATTTAAATTCTGAAAAAATGGTCATTTTAGTCTCCGATATTTTCTTTTTTTAGTCAAAATAATCACTAATGTTTATTTTCAGCAACAATAGTCCATCTATTTTGTTTTTAACATTTCTAACTCTGGTTATTTTTTTAGACATTATGGTCTTTGTATAAAGTCAAAAAACAATCAGTTTAAATATTAAAAATAAAGTACATAGATTATTATAGTTAAAACTAAATATTATAGGACTACTTTGACTAAAAAAGTATACTCTATGGACTAAACTGGATAATTTTCCTTAAAATTTTTAAATTAAATTAACATAAATTGTTAATAAATCTTTATATAAAAACTTTATTTATATTTTTAAAAAGTAAATATTCTATTTCAAAAATATAAACATTCAATTTCATACATATGAGTATAAAAAAATAAAGTTAATGAAAATTTATTTGGCCTTTTTTAATTTAAAAATAACGTAAAATTTAATTATCTTTATTCAAAATTTGAATGTCAAACCTTTCATTTAATATAAAAATTAAAAGTGCCTCCAACTATGAGTAAATTACCATATTCTTACTATTTAGTCATGGGTTTTTTTTTTTCTTTCCAAAAGTTGAAAAAGTTATTTTGGCAAATATGATTGCTAAATGCTGCAATATCTAGCTCAATACCAATATCGCACCGACCAAAGTACTCCTAACTGCATGTAACATTTTCTATGTTCCCTTTTCACTCCCTCGTCTTTGCTAGAGAAGAAGACTCTTTGATCTAATTTGTAGCTCATTTTAATGTTTCTTTTCTTTAAAAATGCATATTAAATAAGAGTGGCTATCGCCTTATATTTGGATTTACTCGTGTCAACTTATAGTTTTCGTGTAAATTCATTTATATTACGTAAAAATTATTTATTCAAATAAATACACATTTAATAAGTGAAAATTATTCGAAATAATTTATTTAAACACTTAAATTGTAATATTTACAATTAAAAAAACTAAATCTTACTTAAACTATAATATTTAAAAATGTAATTTAAATGTTCGGTATAAATAAAGATTTAATGGTTAAAATTTTATAAAGTTAAAAGAAATTTTTCTTTTTTCTTATGACAAGTTAAAGATAAATAAACTATTTTATAAATTAGTCAAGTTAAAATTTAATCTTACGAGACTCAATTTGATTTGATCAAAATTTATTTGTCTATAAACGTGTCATGTCGTGTCAACCTTAATTCATTATAATTGTATCTTGTTATATTGATTAATCAAGTTTAAATTGCTAACTCTAATATTAAGATTAATTTTCACCATCTATTCAAGTTTATCTATGTGTTTTTTAATGCAATTTACATGAAATGTATGCAAATTTGTTGAGAAATATATATTTATATACGTATGTGTTTTACATGATTTTTTATTGTTAAAATTATGTAAAATGAATTGTAATATGATCGGTAATTATTGAGTTGTATTATGATATCATTTTATTTCTTGATCTATGTTGAAAATAGATTCAAAAATCTAATTTGGAATATGAATTACACTAGTGGTTTGGGTCATTTTTATTTTGTCTGGATCAACCGAATTGTGAATCTTTTCAAATGCCTGGAATAATGCAACCGAGCACAATTCTTCATTGTCCAAATTGTGTTATTTCTAGACATTATAATGTGAGATTAGGGATGTAAACGAGTCGAACCGAACTCTAGTATATTATATTAGTTTGAGCTCGATCGAGTTTAAAAATTCAAACTCGAACTTGATTCGTCAAAATTTGAAGGAACTAAGTCAAGTTCAAATAAAATATAGCTTTTGAATAAGTTTAAATTTTTTTTAAAATTTTTTTAATTAAAAAATTTTAAAGTAAAAAAAATATTTATATGATTCGATTCAATTTAATTTTTTAACAAATTGACTCAAAATCAAATTTTACCAATTTCAAGTGGAGATTTGACATGTAGGTGGGCGAGCTGCTTTGCACTTTATGTGAGATATCCGCTGAAGTGTTTCATTTGGGCCATCACCATCGAAAGACTGCGTTATGCAAGCAGTGACGCAACCATTGGCGGCCACTAAGCAATGTTTGATGTTTCTCTTCTTTTGTCCCCCTTTTAATGGAATGAATTTCTTACATTGATGATGCTACATATTCTCTCAAAATAGGGATTTTGGTAATATGTCATGAGATAATATTATTCAATTTCGGTGGTTTGTGTAATAAAAAAAAATTACTAGTCTTTCATTCAAGGGAGTATGTTTTTAGAAGGGCAAAGTACGAAGGATAAAAAAATAAAGAGAAAGTACCCCATTAAATTTAAATAATAGAGTGTGACATTTAGCAATTCCTTTTTACAAATTAACTCAAGTTTTTTCTTTTTCTAAATAAAAACATCAACCATCGAGAACAAGAAATTTATAAGCTTTCAAGGAGTGTACAAAATATTATGCTCTGTTTGAATGAATCGATTTCGAGCGCTTAACGCCGAATTGATTTCATTGACCATAAGGACTTGCCATATTCTGAAAGGACTGATCACGCAAGTACCAAGTTCTGTTTCTAGACTCGCATTGGCCATGATCATGGATCAAACTTCTCACGTTGGTAATCTTAACCTCACCAGAAACGTACAAACTTCTCTTTCCTGCATCTTGAATAAATAATAACAGCCAATGCTGCCGAAATCTGAAAGTCATTTAAGCTTGGATTCTGGAAGAAAACTCACTTCAGAACTCGGACAATTTTTATTTTTATTCCTCTTTCAGATAATACTCTTCTAATTCTTGTGAAATTCTTCCTTGAATTACATTTTTCTCTGCAAATTCAACCTCTAGACAACGAGATTTTACACCTATCCTGTTTCAGGAGCTCAGCAAAATCTGAAAACATGCAACCCTGTCCCAAGTTATTATTTTAGTGCCTAATGCATAGTGCTGCACAGATCATGTAGCAAACCCCTACAAACAAATGTAAATTAGCCAGACAATTTAGCAATTGAGGATTTCAGCTTTCACCTTTTCTGCGCAAGATATACTGTCAATATAAAAACAGTTTCAGATTAGCATTCATAAACAAATATTCAAATAAGTTAAACAATTGACCATCTGCCAACATCTTCTTCCAACATCAATTACACAGAAAGAAGTGTGCGAAATATTTTATGCAATTACCCTTGGCCATCAAGGTTGCCTTGGTCACCACTGCTGGCTCCTGCTCCACCTCCACTGGCATAGGATCCATCTTCAGTGCCTGCTGCTGATGGCTGCCACACTGACTGCCAGGCCTGGGAGGGCGGAGGTGGTGGCTGCACATACACGGCAGGATCAACCGCAGGTCTGCCTATCATGACCCCTGGAGGGGCAGGTTGCCCCATGGGAGGATAGTAGTAGGGTACACCGCTCGCAGCAGATCCCATAGCCATTCCACCTGGACCCACACCAACTCCAACACCAACTCCAAGACTAGAAGCCTCATCCTTAATCTCATCCCTGGGTACAATGTCGACAAGGAAGTCAAAAATATCTGTGCGAGTGATAGCAGCAGCAATATCATTCTTCTGAAGAGTTCGGCGCTTGTTCTCCTCAGCATGGAGCCAAGAGCGGATGGTGAGCTCAAGAATGAAGAGCTCACAAGCCTTGGCAAAGAGGATAGGCGCCTCAGCAGAGATCATGCGCACATCCTCATCAGCCTTCATGATCTTTTTTATTCGGGCCAGGGGAAGCTGGTGGTTCTTGAAGTCATTCACCTGCTCAATCTCTTGGCGCTGGTAGTTCCAGAACATTTGGAGCTGTTGCTGTTGTTGCTGGAGGAGGTGGTGGTATGGTGGCTGTGCTGGGTACAGTGAAGATTGAGCTGCTGCTGCAGCTTGCTGGGAATTGTTCTCCATGGCAGGTTCAGGAAAGGAAATTTGAGTTTTTACTGCTGGGTAGTCAATGAGGTCAGAGCTGCCCATTTAACCAATCAGATATGATTTGAACGTCTGATTTAGTTACAGATTAATATCCACTATACTGAACTAGTCATTGATTTGGCAATTGTTTGCAATAGCAAATTAAAAGAAATGTCAACCAGCTATTCTAATTTTTTTCCATTTCATTTTCACCATTTTACTACAAAAGAACAAAGATGATAGAAGTATGTTGTGACCATTTCAAACATAAAGAAGGTAAATTTTTGTGCATATGATCCTCAACTGCAATTACTTGATTTGAGAAATTAATTTGGACAACTCATATATAAATGACTTGCATAACATGCAGAAATATTAAACTTACTAATAGACCATGAAAGTAAAACTTAATAAAAGAATCTGTTCACCATTGTATATGGAATAGAACTGACAGATACAAATTGTTGCTAGAAAAGAAAAAGGATTTTTTTCCAATTCCATAGTCTATGGTGGGTCAGAAAGGTAGTGCAAGTTATCCCTGATAAAAAAAGTAAAGACAATTGCTCTACAATATGCCAAAGACAAAGAGAGAAATCTATCTTCTCCTGACATTGTATTGCTAATAAGTTTGTATTGAGCTCTTACATATTTTTGCACATGAGAATTCATTTTAAATAAAAGAAGGGTAAGAGCTTTACTTACCAAGAAATTGAATTAAACCTTAGCCTCCAGTCTCAGATATGTGCATTTCAACTACAATGCCACGCTTGAAATATGTAAAATGCCTAACAACATGCCTCAAATTAGATCTGGTACTGAGCAAAGCATATGCAAAACAAATTTACAAAAATAAAAATCATCTAGACAAAGGCATAGACATTAATGGTAGATAACTCCATCGTCAGAAGACATTACTAAATAACTGGTTTCACTAACCAAAATGAGTACTTGCTAGATGACCTGTGTCAATAATCAAAATAAAAGACCTCTGCATGGCCTATAAAGAAGAAACTGAAAGTATGAAGACATTCTGCTCTGGCTTTCTACACATTGTAACCAAAATCAAGAGGTAACGGCTACCAACATGTAGAAGGAGCAATCATTTTAAAATAGAAGGCGACATCCCAATTACAACGATTGCCACTTTCTCACCCTAAGAATACCATAAATGGACCAAACAAAAATGCCAGATATTTGAAGTGTTGAATCTCTGAGCAACCAATCAAATACAAAGGAAAATACTGATAAGGAGATCTCTCAAGTCAATTTCAAATAATGTTTCTGTTTATATCAACATTCAAAGCAGTCCATAAGGTATTAATATAGGAAAGGATCATAAATCCTCTAATCACAGAACTTTATCTCCACAATCAAGAAACAAGCATCCTCGTGATTTAGGTCATAAAAGTTCCAGATGACAAGAACGGTATAAAGTGAAAAACAGCAAAGTTCACAAAACCCATGTTACACAATTTGAACCCTTTACATGTGTAAAGAAGAATTAGACTTGCAGATTCTTCTCCATACAAAGAACATCCAAATGCACCTTGCATAGCCACAGCAACACAGACAGGTGTAAAAAAAATAAATATTTCCACAGCCAAGAATTGATACCCTAGTAAATTTGGACAAAGACAATTCAAGATATCAAACACCACAGTCACAAGAACCGGCATTTCCCTTTTATTTGTCTAGATCTCATAAATTTGCCAAAAGTTTAACATTTTTTCTGAAATCCTCCAACCAAAAACAGCGAAAACTCCTAATGGCATTCCAAAATCTTATAAAACAAAAGAAAACGAACACTAAAAAGATGAAAAAAAAAAAGACACGTAAACTATAGCAATCCTGACTATCATTTGAGGTCCAAAATTGACAAAGACTGAAAGCGATTTCAGTGCTTGAAAATGTTACGTAGTTCTTCCAATTACCTAGAACAATCAAATCTGGGAAACTTCTTCTCTGATATTTCTTATTTCCTTCTTAGGTCGTTGATTCTGAGCTTTCCGCCTGTGGTGGTGGTGGTGGACGAGGAGGAGAAGAGCGCTTCCTTGGTATCCGTCGGGAGACTTTTGTGGGAAAGATGGGGTCTCTCTTTGAGCTCTGTGCAATATTTCATGACTTGGGAGTGTTGGCTTATAAAGATGTAATTGCAACCGTTCGATCCAAAATATCTCATGTAATGCACGCTGTACATGTATGCTAGACAGAAAAAGTCGGGAAGGTATGGCAAATGGGATCTTGCCACTTGTACTTTTGATAATATCTGATTTGGCCCCTAAAGGGGACTGGGAAAATGCCAAATTGGACGTGATAAAGGTTTTTTTTTTTTTTTTTTCCATTGAAATAAACTAACTGGAACTTACTTACTTTATTAGTGAGAATGTAAGTTATACATATATTATTCCTCCCTTGAAAAGTTGTATATTTATAAGATTTAAATTTATGATTGTTAAATACCAAACCCTATTATTTAATTTCATACCTTCTAAATTGCCATTTAAACCTTAATCTAATTTTATAATTTATCTCTCCTAAAAACATCTCTTTCCTTTCACTCAACCGCACCACACAAATTTGAGATTGAATGCAATTTGAGGTTACTTCTAGCATACCCTTTTGATGATTATATACTTTTTCCCATTTATTTTGATAATTTAGATGGTGATTTTTTAGGAAAACAGTGAGAAAATCATAAATGGGTTTCTTGCAAAAATGCCATTGATTTTATTTAAAGTTTGAATATTTTCATAAATATGTTGGGCTATGAACATTGTATATTGCTTGGTTATTTTCTGCACAAAATGCATCCCTTTTTGTGAAAAATCAAGTTTTTTTCCGAAAGTTTTCAAGTTTCTATCGAAACTTTATTTTTTGCCTCAATATAACGCATTTTGATTCGATTGTTGAGTAAAAATTACATATACATGTTGAGTTTTGTTCTTATGTAGTTTATTCGACAGATTACTAGAGAAATTAGTCGAATTCTGGAAAAAAAAAAGTGTAGAAGATGAACTGCGAAAGTGACTGGATGAATATTTACGAAAATTAGTCTGATATGCCCAGACTATTTTGACCGGATATCATGATATTGAATGCCCTTAAGACTTTGTCCAGGCATTATTTCTTTGTGACTGCACCTTGAGGTGCTTTTTCTCTATGACCAAAACTACTACTATCTGGGTGTGTAATTGATTGGAAAAATCGAATCGACTAGTCACCGACCATGCATGTTTTATTCTTAACTTTTTTAAAAAAATAAAAAAATTTAAAATAAATACTAATTCTTTAACTGATATTTTTATAGTAATTTTTAAAATTGCAGGTTTTGATTTTCATTTCAAACATAATTTTTTTAAGAAATATAATTTATATTAAATTTTGTTTATTTCTAAATATTATATTTAAAAAATTAAAAATATAAAACTTCCTTTTTAAATAATATTTTAGTTTCTTTGGTTTCGATCCCGATTTATTGTTAACCCTTTTTTTCAATAAAAAACTTAAGAATAAATATTAATTCTTTAACTATTATTTTTTATTGTAATTTTTAAAAATGCAAATTTTGATTTCATTTTAGACTTAATGTTTCTTAAGAAAATATAATTTAAACTAAATTTGTTTATTTCTAAATCTTATATTTAAAAAATTAAAATCATAAAACCTCCTTTTTGAATAATATTTTAGTTTGTTTGGTTTAGATCATTTAATGTGTAATTGCTTTTTAGTAATGAAAATATTCAATATTTTAAGATTATGTACTCTTTTTATAATATAAAAAATATTTATTTTCACTTATATAGTTTTAAATTTCAATTTTTTATTCCTTACGATTTTAGTTTCTCTTTTTAAATTTTTATTTATTCAATTTCATATTCTAAGTTTTTGCATTTTTTATTTTTTTTACTATTTTAATTTTGAACTTTTAAAATTTCAGTTTGGATTATTATTATTCTTTATATTTTTAAGTTGTTATTATGAATTTGTATTTTTTTTTTTAAAAACATTAATAGGTTTTTAAACATTTTGAATTTTTTTCTTTAAAAAAAACTTTTTGAATTTTTTATACATTAAAGTTTTAATTTTTAAATTTTAATTTAAGTAAATTTTATTTGAATTCATATGACTAATAGAAAATGTATGAGACGTTTGCGTCTTGAGACCGATGATGACATTGCAAATCATGGTGGATCTTTTACTCCATTAGGAGATACAAAGGTTCATGTGGGAGGAATAGTTGGAGTAGAGAGTGTGAGGGCCACTGACGTAACTGATGAGGATAAACGTGATGTCATGGCTGCAGAGGTACCAACTCGACTAGGTGCGTGTAAGGACATTGGTCATGTAGCTTGAACCATAGCTAAGTCATATTCTCATCATTTTGGGGGGACTAGTGGATCAAGTACAAGATTTGTATTTGATAGCAAGTGGAGATTGACAGACCTAGCTCCAAGAGGATCATTAGACGAAGATCTATTAGTCGGTTTTCGAGCTCACGTGGACTATGATATTTGGGAAGGTCAAGTAAGACATATTACAATATTGTTTAATCTATTTAATTTATTATTTTATTTTATATGAAGTTATGTTTAACTTGTTTTTAATATCTTTCACGTAGGAGAGAGAGGTGATCTAGTGCCATATTCAATAGCAGACACTGTCCAATTGGACTAGACCCTATGATGGTGTAGCTAGGGATATTGTGATCAAATTAGGGTTAAGCCATATTGGATCTTGCATGTTCACTCATGTAAACATGCCATTGATTTCAACGTTTGTTGAGAAATGGCAGCAAGAGACTAATAACTTTCACATTCCTTTTGGAGTGATGATTGTGATTATTCATGATGTACAATTTATTTTGGGACTACAAGTGATTGATTAGCTTACAGCGGTGGCAACTAGTACAGATCAGGACTTGAAAAACCTAAGAGAGGGCTGAATTAAGTTTTATCATATTTTTGCAACATAATTCGATTATGCACTTCTAAGACAACAAATATTAAACACTTGTTCATGTGTATAATAATATGTTCAAGTAAATCGCAGAATTAAAACAACGAACACAATGGTTTATAGTGGTTTGGTTTGTCTTATAAAACCTAATATACTATATTGAGTTATCTACTCAAGAATTTCACAAAACCTTTTACTAATCAAATGCAAGTTATAAAACTTTATTTCATCCCGACCCTATTGAAAAATCCACCATATTATTTCATCCCGACTCCTTAAAACTTTATCAGTCACAAAAAATTCAGATATGTTTGTAATCACATCTGTAGATTCCTCTTTATCAATAACATCCTGAAAAGTAAAAATATAACAATATTTTAATAAAACTAAAATAATATGAAACATTCACAAACAAATAAAAATAGAATTACATAATAAATTATTGAAACTATAAGGATATAATGGAAAAAACACAAATAAAAAAATAGAATTATAACATAAACAATTATTGAAAGTTGAAGGAAAATAAAACTAAATGAAAAGTTCGAAACATATTAATTTTGTAAACAATATTAAATTTAGTAATTCAGTAAATTTATATTCGCAAGTAAACCAAAAAACGGAAACAAAAATTGTCTGGACGTGAACGTGTCCGGTCATATTATCACAATGCTCAGATATTAGACCCCCGGGTATAAAGGCTTCATGCTCGGATGTCTATGTTCCTGGCCACATAACCCATATGTCTGGTTATTGTGGTCCGATAAATGGGAGTTATGACTGGTCATATGGTCCAGTGTACTAGTCTTTATGCCCAATCGATATGGTTGGGTGCATTAGCTAGACGTCTGGTCGAGCATGTCCAGTCACAATGCTATAGGACCAAACTAGGTTTTTGGGCATGAAGAATTTTTCTAGAATAATTTTAATTTAAAAAAATGCAATCTTTGCTTTAAAACAAAAAACTTACCTCAATTTTGTCCTATTTTGTGCATGATATATCTTTATTTTGATAAGATATAACATTATTTTGATCTGAATGTTTTGTTGACATATTTGTTGAATTTCGTAAACAATAAGAAAAAACTCTGAGAGAATATTTTTAGAAAAAGAATTGGAGCAAATCATGAAAAGGTAAAAAAGTCAAGGGTGCGGTATTCAGTAATATGATGTGGTATTTAGCAACATCCTTTAAAATTTGACACTTCTTTCTAAAAACAAAATAATATTGACAACATCCTCTTGAATTGTATTTTTAAGAGCCTCTAGTTGTAAGTAGCTCCTTAAAAAAATGTTATCAGTAATTTATTTATTGAATATAATTGAAGAAGATTGGGTGATTTTAAACTTAATAGATGGTTTTCCTTTTCATTTTCATAAGAAAATGGGTTATTCTTTTTTAATCTTTTAGTTTTGTATTTATCATTGAGAATTACTAAAACAATATTTTTTTTCTTAAAAAAGATAAAACACCCTTTTAGTGTCACACAAGAGTGAATGGATGGCACATATGCGGGTTTAGCTGGGTTTCAGACGGTAGCTAGCCTGATAAGTACGGAAATTGCGGAGATGGGGATGGGGATGAAGTTTCAATTATGGGTTTTTACACAGATGGGGATGGAAAAGGTATTGTATCCAATGGATACTCACTCGTACTTGCACCCGTTTGAAACTCGTTTTGTACTTGCATATTTATTTTAACATTTATAGATATATATATATCATACATTATTATTGTTATAAATCATCAATATTCTTAATTTTAAAACAACAAGTAAATATTATTAAGGATAAAATATAAAACACATTAAAATTAAAATGTATTATATTAAATAATTTTCATCATTACACAATAAATTCATAAAATAAAATTCATAATACATTTAAAAAAATACATCATTCACTTAAAGAGAATCTGATGAAGATGACCAAAACAAACTCATTCGGTAGATTGCACATAGTCTAAATCAATCTCATCTATTTTTTTCGCACTTCTTATTTTGAGTAGATGTATTTTGAATGGACCAATTAATCAAAGATACTTCAGGATCAACGATATAAACAACAGTTTCCAATTTGAACATCAGTTCAAACAAGCTGGTTGCTGAACGCAGAAGTCTTCTTGATCAACTTTCTATCAAGAAATATCAATAATGGATCAAAGAAATTGTTGACATTAAACAAAAGCAAGAAACAATGTCGAACATTTTTTGTAACATGTTAAATTCTTCTAGTAATACTATGAACGCATTAGATTATTGCATCATTATACATATGCTTTCATACATAAAATTGACTTGTATTTGGAATCTCGTTGTTCTACCATATAAAGGTTTTAAAGGAATTGAAATAACATCTATTCTTTTATATTTAAATTTGTGTGCTGCATGAATCTTTAATATTTTCAAACATACATTTATAAACTCCTTACTTTGAATTTTTGTATTTAACTGTTTTACCTATTACATTGCATCAATATTTGTCATCATAAATGAGGGGGAGATTGAAAGCCTTAAAGTTTTTAATATCTTAATTTTGATTAATGACAAATATTGATAAAAACTAATGACTTAATTGTACAAATGATGGCATTTTAGGATTCAAGTGTCTAATCCTTGTAAGCTTAAAGTTTCAAGTCTTCAAACAATATCATATGTTATCAAGAGTTGAAGACAAGCGTTTCTGGATTAGATAGGATCTAGAGGTATAGTGTTAAATGTTGATATCACTTAGATATCCCCAGGTTTATCTCTATGAGTAATCATTCTATAGGTTGCTCAATGAACGTAAAACGTTTTTCAAAATGTGTGTTCATAAAGTTAAAATATGAGTTGGGTATTTGAAATGGTTTTCAAAATACATCCATATGCTTAAAACTTTTACAAAATAAATTTTGCAACTTTTAGAATTGATTGGAATCTTGTGTTGTATGGTGAGGTTGACCATAAGTCTCCTGAGTGAGATTTAAATAATCATTTTTATAATCATTGAAACACACGTATGAATATCCAAATGTTTGAAAATCTTATTAACAAAGATTTTTGAATTGAAATTTGATAGACATTCATTATAAAACATCTTAGAAATATTTTCAAAACATTTACATTGTGAGAATCATCTACGAAGGGTTTAACACATTCATTGGTGTTCTTGAGCAATCTTGAGGAACAATCAAATACATCTTTGTACAAGAATTGATATATCATCACAACTAAGGTAATATCTATATCAAATTATCTTTATTCAAGATTGCATTTAGCTTTAAACTCTAAGGGTTAGAGTGAGCCTTGAATTAAAGATAATTGTGATTTTCTTAAGTGTGTATATTTCATTAATTGTTGTATTGGAAATAGTTGTATAATCAAGGTAGTGTTGTAAAACTCAATGAGTTAGGTGAATGTTGATTGTGTAAGAGGTTTATATGTAAAACGGTGAAGGTTGATTGCGTAAGAGGTTTATATGTAAAACCCTAATGTGAATTGGGTGAGCCTCTTTTGTAATCTTTTGGGCTAAATTAGTGAATGATTTTGTGAAATACTTGAGTAGATAACTCAAAGTAGTGGACAAAGTTTTGTTGGACAAACCAAACTACTATAAATCATTGTGTTCTTTGTTTTATTTATGTCATTTATTTGAACACATTGTTACACACACTATTTGAGCACCAAGTGTTTGATAGTTGTTTTCTTATAAATGCTTAATTGAATTAGGTTGCAAAAATAAGATAAAACCTAATTCATCCCCCTTTTAGGTTTTTCAATCTTGATGAGAAAAAATTTAAATATATAATGTGAATGTATTTCAAGAAGTTTGTTGATGTAATATATTTGAAATTTTATTAATGTACTTTATGAACATTTTTTTATTTAATGCACTAGTTATTTTTTATATGTACATTTTGAAGCGGGCCGGGACAAGGTATTTTGCATACTCACGGAGACGGTGGCGGGTGTACCCATTATGATTCAATTGGGGTGGGGGCAGGGATGGGTAATATATTTTTCACTTGTGGACGGAATTGGACGTAAAAAATTATGTATAATAAAATTGCCATCCCAATAAGACCCTATTATGCATTTTGCCTTTCAACTCTATCTATCCAAAAATATACTCTCAATAAATCCAAGATACTACCACTTAAACGTTGAAAAAAAATACTTTTTTCGTATGAAATTAAATGTTCAATTAGCTTTAATACAATATTAAGAAAGCTTTGATCAAGAAATTTTTCTTATTATCCTTATTATTAATGTAATTAACTGTGGGCTTATATAAGTTAGTTGTATGTAAATATTTAAAATTAAGGAAGTTAATAAAATATAGATGATAAATATTTTTATGTTATAAAGTGAAAATTTAATTTCCAATATTCCAAATAAAATTGTGAATATTCAATCTTGTATGGACGGAGCTATGAATTTTAGTTAGATGGATCACAATAAAAACATTATTAAAAATCATAAAAGATACTAAAAATAAAATTTTTAATGTAAATAAAATACATGAATATTAAAATACCGGTCAAATAAAATGCATGAATATTAACAAAATAAGAAGAAATCAAAATTATAAAAGAATTTGGTCAAATTTAACATATTTTTTCATATATAAAATAAAAAATTAACATAATGTTTTTTTCTAAAAAAAAAAGAGGGATCCCTGCCCCAGTCTTCAATGTGGCTTCGTGCTTGCAATGTTGGATGAAGAGAATAGTATTTTTATTTTTAACAATAAAAGTTGATTTTGAAATAATTCCCATTATAACTTTACATTTTTCTCTAACTTTTGTTAAACTAAAATTGTATTTGATTGAATTACCAATTTTTATTGTTTCCTATTTAGAAATTGAATATCTAAAATTAAATGTCCAATTTATTAAAAGAAACATATGTTTCATGACAAATATATGCACCTTGTTGATAAGCAACCTCGGCTATGTATTTAAAGATGAATTTGAATCATAATATCGATAATTGTCATATATATTTATATATATATATATATATATATCATTTAAATTTACTCAACAACCTCTTTAAAATATGATATTTATATCCCACTAAGTAGTGTCATCACTAACTAAAGATAAGATAATACTTTAATCTCATTAAAGTAAAAAATCGTCTTAGAATTAAATAAAAATAAACATTTAATTTCCAGAATCAAATTCAATGAGCACTTACATAGCTTGATTCACATAATTTATAACTCAAGGTTCCATTTGTATTGTCTACCAGAAAAAAAGAAGAAGTTGTTTGAGTTTAATCTCAAATACAAGTTCTTCTCTCCTTATTAGTCCAGCATTGATATTTATGTACATATTTTCAGACATTCTACTTATTATAGAAAAAGAAAAGCAAAACAATATAACTCGGTTTACTAGAGCTTGGTTCAAGAGCAAGACCTTGAGCTTTTGACAAGACATAGATCATGTAACGAGCTTTTAACCTAAGTAGCCCCCCTTTGTCATTGTTGATCCGAAATGACCTCGGTGGGGAGAAGTTTACTGGAATGGCTCAAAACATTGTTTGAAGAAGTGTAGAAGGCTTGGGCAGCTAAAGTCGTAATTGAGAGCGCTATCGGCGTTGCTCAGTTCAATGTCTTCTTCGATCTAGCAACCAACATAAATGGCAGATATGTGTCGACGCGAATAAGAAAAATGTCTTCTTTGAGCTATCATTTTCACCAAAAAGCTTCTACGTAGAACATGCATGACAGAGGATAAAACATAGATGGCTAAGACATCGCGTGCTTTGCTCCTTCACGGGAAAAAAACTGGTCATTCTGAGGGGCATCCTCGTAGATCTATAAGGAAAGCAAATTCAGTCATGCCGATTGATCAAAGTTCGGACAATATTCATCCCTCAGACCATTTGAACCAAGCCTTGAATCTTCATCTTTTTCTCTCCGCTTATTTGCTTTCTCTCTATATTTTGCTCTCGATCTCCAATGTCTTCCTCAACTTCTTTCTCCCAAGTTGTTTAGTCGACTGAAGTTGCCGGCGTGTGTCAGCGGCTCTCCCAATAACGTGTAAGATATATATATTTTTTTAAAAAATCTAGTTTATTGTTTATATATGTTGTTCATAATGTTTGTATTTTTTATTATTATGATATAACCACAAAAATTTCTCTTCAAAAGAAAAAAAAGAAAGAAACGAGGAACCTTTGGAATTGGTATACGAGAGAAGATATAATTTTTTGTTAATGGTAAAATAAATAGCTTCTTAATTTTGATATATTTTTAATGTTTATCTATAAATTGTAATTTAACATTGTCTATATTTTACTAATGATTATAAAATTATTCATGCAATTTATTTATTTATTTCTTATAAAATAAATTTATTTTGATTGGTAAATGATTTATTTTGATATGTTCATTTTTATTCTTTTGTAATTTGGCATTGCATGTTAAGCATTGTAGTTTTATATACACAATTAATTTATTTACTTTCTTGTATAGAAAGACTATTAAGGGTAATTTTTTCTATGAATATAAATAAATAAATTAATGTTTTAGATATTTTTGTTTTTAAATTGACAATTTTTTTTTGGCTAAGATTAGAGACTCTTTCGATGGCTTAGATTCTCTTCATATGAGTTTATTTGATTTACATACGTGTATTGTTTACATTTTATTTGGCGTTAATATTACTTAGTTTCCTAAATTTACAGTTCACGTGGTGTAACATTCCAAATTTAAATTTGGTAATTTTAACAGAAAATCAATTTAAATAAACAATTAGAATTTGAAACCCTAATTTTGACTCAAAGTCAAACACCCTATATTTTTTTTTTATAAAAGAAACGAACTTTGAATAACAATTACAATCCATGAGTTAACAAAAGAAACTATTGTAAAACCCAATGAACAACCCCAATAAAATTACTAAAAACTGAAAAATAACAATTAAAAACAAATGCCTTCAAATGAAAACATCGACGATTAGCTGTGATTCACCACCACATCCACTTAACATTTAAAACATTTTTAAATCATCAGGTTAGTACAAAGTACTCAGTGAAAATTATTCATATCCCTATTAATCATCTAAAATGCACATGAGATTATATGCGTGAACCTTTTCTTTTGGGCGCAAGTCCCATTTTCATAGAATGAGATTAGCCCCATTTTCATAGTTCGGGCTATAATTTCCTTTTTAATTGAGACATAAGTCTGCCTTTCTAAGATGACATGATAACATGTTACATGACATTACAATATGAATTCATAGATATCAAAATAGATATAACACATAAAATTCATAACAATCATGACTTAAAACATTTTATCACATTCAAAACATAATCATCATAGTAACACATTAGACAAATTAACAAGAACTAAAATAAACTTTAAGTAAAGAGGGTTAGTAATTCCCATATCAAAGTGCAAATAAAGTAAGATGTGTAATTAATCATCACAAAAGCTAACTTCCTAGACCTTGTTTACGAAAATTTAAAATGATCTTATAGGTAGTTAATTCAAAAATAAAATGTTGAAATAAATTTTAATTAGATAATCTTATAGAAACGTGATAATGTATAGAAAGGTTTCTAAAAAGATCAAGGGTTTAATTAGATATTTTTAAAAATTGAAGGATGCATTTGAAATATTGAAAAGCAAACTTCGGAGTGTTAAAAGATTTTAGGGGTCAAATCAATTTTTCTAAAAAGTTTAGGGATTGAAATGTAATTTTTAAAAAGTTTAGGGACAATCATAATTATCAAAACATGTAGAGACTAGATCAAAATTTATAGAACATTTATGGTCAAATTGAAGTTTTTGAAAAGTTTGGGATCAAATAGTAAACCCTAAAAGTTCTATTTGGAAATTTGGATCAAATTGTAAAAATTCAGAAGATTGAGTTTGGAAATCTAGAGTTTAAAATGCTATGGACAACTTTGAAAATATTGGGAGGGTTTGAAATTTACTATTATGTCTTTCCATAGAAATACATATTTTTCCAAAACTCTAATCCCATTTCGTTTCTTTTTCTTTTTCTCTTCACCCTAACCGCAAGTGGAAAATATACATTTGATGTGTATATAAATATAAATTGTTTTACACAGATATATATATATATATATATATATATATATATAATTTAGAAGATTAAAATGTCAAATAATACAAATTAAAATATAAAACATTAAATATTTCAATCTTTAAAATTGCACATTACACATTAAGGTTGCTATAATAATAATTTATCTAACAACTCTTATATTGAGGTTGTTATAATAAGAATTTTTCGTCCAATAGAAGATAACAATTTATATTCAATGACTAAATCAATAAATTATAGTAAATCGTTAAATAAATTATCCACATTCAAACTATAGTTAAAATTGTATCTATTGTTAGAACATGACTATTATGACCTGAAAAACCTAAGAGATGGGGGGTGAATTAGGTTTTTATCCAATGTTTCAACCTAATTCAATAAAACACCTATTTGACAACAAATATCAAACACTTGGTGTGCAAGTTGTGTAAGTAAAAATGTGTTAAAAAAAATGCAGAAAGTAGAGCAATTAACACATTGATTTATAATGGTTCGGTTTATTCAACAAAACCTAATACACTACCTTGAGTTACCTACTTAAGGATTTTACCAAATTCATTCACTAAATAAATGAGATTACAAAAGAGATTCACCCAATTCACCTTAGGATTTTACAAATAACCTCTCAACCAATCAAGGCTCACTCAACCCTTGAGTTTCACAACACAACCTTGATTATACAATAATATCACCACTTTCCTTAGCGAATCATAACAAAACAATTCAATTCAAGGTTTACTCAAAAATTTTACAAACAAACCTTGAAAACAAAACAACCTACACAAGACTCACCCTAACACTTAGGGTTTTTATGCCACTTGCAATCTTGATACAATTACAATAAATAATAATAGATAAAGAGATTGAAAGATATCACCTTAATGTGAAGATATATCAATTTGAATCATAAATACCTCATTGAGTAATAATATATTATTCTAGATTGCTCAAGAATACCAATGATTTAGTAAAGATCCTTCTTTGATGATTTTCACAATATAAATGTTATGAAATAGTTTCAAAATAATTTCAAGATGTTCTATATAGAATAAGAATCAGATTTTTACTCAAAAAGTCATAGTATCGAGTCTTTTAAACAATTGGGTATTTAAATGTATGCACCAACGATCATAAAAATGGTTGTTTGAATCTCACTAAGGAGAAGTGTCGTCGATTGCATATAAGACGGGTCGTCCACACTATCATCCGCAAATGTTTCAGATAGCTCTGGACATTCTGCAGACGATAAACTGAGTACTCTGGTCGACCGCATGATCTGTGGTCGACCACACATGCAGTTAGGTTGACCGCACATACATCCAAACCATGTAATACAAGATTCTAATCAATTTTAGGAGTTTGTGGAATATATTTTATAGAAGTTAAGTATATGCATGTATTTTGAAAATCATTTCAAATACCCAACTTATGAAATGCATTTTAACAAAAAAAAAGTTACTTTTATTGAGGAACCAATAGAAAATATTACTCATAGAGGTGGATCTAGAGATATTTAAGTGATATCAAAATATAATATTAAACATCTAGATCCTATCTAATCCACAAAGTGCTTATCTTTAGCTCTTGATAACTTACGATCTTTTCTGAAGACTTGAAACTTTCGATCTGTATGGATTAGACATTTGAATCCTAAAAGACCAACCCTAATACACATAAGACATTAGTCTACATAAATGTTTATCATTAATCAAAATTAAGACATTAAAAGCTTTAGGACTTTCATGACCTACTTGAGCAACTACTCTAATTATTCCAGAGTTGCCTCATCCATAAATGAGACCAATATTGCGAGTGACTCATATTTTTCACAATTCCAGTGTGACAGACACATTAAACTTTGTTTCCAACTGTCACACCTTCAAAAAAGCCGATTATTTTTTTACTCGTTGTACTGAATTTCGTTTGATTTTTTTTATTCTTTGAGAAGTTGAACTGGCACAGGTTTGCACACTTTTGAAAGATATTTCTTCCATAAGTATAAACTAAGTATGTAGTTGTAAATATTTTGCTACTTTGTAATTAAAAGAATGAAAAAAAGAAGGATTTTTTGCAAAATAACAACTATATATATGTATATATATATATATAGAGAGAGAGAGAAAGATAGAAAGGAACACACACACATATATACATATATAGAGGAAAAAATAGGTGATGTGAAATGATGTGTATAAGTTTGTGTGTATCTGTGTGACAGACACACAAAAACCTATACACATATGTTTGGCATGTTGTCTATATTTTCAAACCGATTTTGCATATATGTTTGTGTGTGTGTTTTTCTCTCTCTATATATAAAGAGTTGTTCATTTGCAAAAATCTATTTTTCTTCAACTCGAGATTTTTTACTTTTATTCATTCTTCTTTTTTTTCTATTTAAATAAAAATTTATTTTTCATCTTTATCATTTCTTTCCAAAATGAATTATTCAATTCGTAAGTTCCAAAATTATTATCATTTACTCTCTATTAATGCATTGACAAAAATATATCACGTGAGAATAATGATATTGCGATTGTTAATGTTCAAAGGAATGTTTGAATACATTACATGCTTAATTTAAGTCAATGTCCGTCTAAGTGGTGAATATCTACTTATTTTTCCCAAACATCAACTTGGTTTGGGTAAAAGTAGTTTTCTCAAGAAAAAATGAGAAGTAAGATATTAGCAATATGTTAAAGATGTGACAAGTGTAACTACAATTGAAATGTCATTTCTTTGAATATTTATCTAAAAATATGAAAGATAAAATCACTTTCATAAAAAATAGACCAAGTAAATAATCGTAAGATGACATTCAATTGACTTTTAAAACACATAATTGTGAAAGTGTTCAACGAGAACTTCTCTAATTGTGAAACAAATTATAATACTAAGAACAACGTTATTCTCTAGAATTTTACTTTAGAAAATATTATACGCAAGTTTGCACAAAAACTTGATGATAAGAAAAATCAAATATGTAATGTAAATATAATTCATGAAAGGAAATATGAAATATATCCATTAAATAACATAATTAACCTATTTTTAAATAAATATAGTCATTAAATAACATAATAATCAGTTAATTTATAAGTACATCAGAAGTATGTAGTGACAATGACCCAGTGTCACTAAAACAAGCAGTTGCAAGTGGTACGTCTATGGATGACATGTGTGTAGAACAATTCTGACACAATGTACGACTAGACATTCGAGGATTTGCAGGCCTAACGTCACTATACTAGGCAACTGAAGGTCGCTTGTCCAATGATGAACGGTTTGTCTACACTACTTCAATATCTAACACCACCAAATTACATGGCCTCGAAACTAGCGCAAGAAACATATCTTTGACAATGACAACATTGCAAAAATGAATAGTATTCTTCAATCATCTAAGCACATTCACAGGTGTTCCGATTGCACTGCGATTCTCTTAACACATTAATTAGTTATATGCACGAACCAAATCTTCTACTACAATTGTGTGTCCCTCAAATCCAATCGGATTAGTAATGGGATCAATGGATCTGAATGGCCCTATGTAATGTCTAGTATACCAAGTAGTATACTTAGGAAATGATCTATGTACATTTGGTATTGGATGATTGGCTACTACTTGGTATACTAGACATTACATAGGGCCATTCAGATCCATTGATCCCATTACTAATCCGATTGGATTTGAGGGACACGCAATTGTAGTAGAAGACTTGGTTCGTGCATATAACTCATTAATTAGATTAGCATCTAATATTTATCGTAGTATGTCTTTCTATATTTTGTAGTTGGGTTGATGCACTAGTAATATTGGGAGGCCAGTAATGTGTTAAGAGAATCGCAGTGCAATCGGAACACCTGTGAATGTGCTTTAGATGATTGAAGGATACTATTCATTTTTGCAATGTTGTCCTTGTCAAAGATATGTTCCTTGCACTAGTTTCGAGGCCACAATTTGGTGGTGTTAGATATTGAAGTAGTATAGACAAACCGTTCATCATTGGACAAGCGACCTTCAGTTGCCTAGTATAGTGACGTTAGGCCTGCAAATCCTCGAATGTCTAGTCGTACATTGTGTCAAATTGTTCTACACACATGTCATCCACAGACGTACCACCTGCAACTGCTCGTTTTAGTGACACTGGGTCATTGTCACTACATACTTCTGATGTACTTATAAATTAACTGATTATTATGTTATTTAATGACTATATTTATTTAAAAATAGGTTAATTATGTTATTTAATGGATATATTTCACATTTCCTTTCTATTTCTTTATTTGTAAATTTTTCATTTTATTTTAACTTATTTTGGAAGTAAAAAGCATAAGAAGAAATGTTGGATAAGTAAAAAAAAATTGCATTTCATTTGATGATATGACGCAACAAAAATATGACACGTGAGCCGAATAAAAGAAAAAAAAAGAGAAAAATCAAAGCCAGGGAACACATTTACATAATGTGTTCTCAATTGAAGATAGATGCACCAAGTGGTGCTTCCAAAAGTAGCCACACGATCCAATAAAGACGCAACACATGGTACCGCATCATAAAATTAGGCCACTAGCCAAATTTTGAACATTTTATAGTGTGAAATTATCATTTTGTCCCTGATTTTTGTGCATATAAATAACAAGTTTATTTTTATCATTTCAACACCAATTTAGCTCCAATCTTCTCCATTTATTTTCCAATTTCTTTCTTTTATTATTTTCTTCATATTAATATAGTTTTCAGAATTTTTAGAATAATTTTTCAAGTTTTTTTGTAATATTTAGAAAAGAAATTATATGTAGACAATTTCAATATTTTCGAGGTGTTTTATTTTTTAATTTATTTTTTCAATGTTTATAAATTTCATCTTATATTTATTAAATATTGTGAGTAATTTCTTCATATTAGCAAGGATATATGTTAAGTTATTAATAAATATAATTATGAGATAATTTTCTTTGTACTTAATTTCTATTTGAATTTATTTAACTGAATTTATAATCGTTCTACCCACCTAGTCTTTATTTTTTTTACTTTATACACTTTTAAATATCACAAATGGAAGTTCGAGTCACCTAATTAGTTTCATTTACTTTTATATCTTTTATTTTCTTTATCATAGAAGGTTGAGCCTCTTAACTAGTTTAATTTCTTTTTACGAAAGGAAAACCTCCATACTTTTAGTTTAATTTATTTAAATGGTCAATTTAACCGTCTAATTTGTTTAGTTAATATAAATAAAATATTTTTTTATAGAAATATATCTATATATATATACATATATTAATTGAGTATATATATATAATTATTGTTTTAATCAATATAATCGTGTGAATTAATTGAATTGAAAATCTAGTTAATAAATGTGATTATATAGCTTGGATTATTAATCTTGTATTAATAATTCAAGTAGTATCTACTAGTTTAATTAAATTAGTAGAAAAATTATATAATTTAAATTGTATATAATTAAGTTGATTGTTATATACAATTTAATGTTGGTGATGCATATTTATTTAATGCAATTTGATTAAGCATTCTATACACGCTGGTTAGTAGTAATGTTGAATTAAATTAAAGATTAATCTATCTGAGTTGATTGAGATTAATCTAATTTGTAAGGATATAAATCTATCTGAGCTGATCAAAATTAATCTAATTTGTAAGGATATGAATTCGTCTGAATTGATTGAGATTCTAAAATCAACTACTTAATAATCTCTTCATCTATAATTAATCTCATGAAAAATAAAACTTGATACTAGTTTATTGCTAACATTTTTTATATCATTTATATTCTAAAATCCTTTTAATTATGTTTAAAAATCCAAAAACTCCAAAAATATTTATTTTAATTATCGTTATTTTCTTCTTCTTAAAATATCAAAACCTCTAAAACTTTTTTCGATTATTTATTTTAATTTAAATGTTGATAAATTTATATGAAGTCGCTTTCCCCATCTATAGAAAAATAATTAAATTTTAATTTAAAAATCGCACAGCGATAGCTTCGTCAACTCCTCAAGTGGAGCCATTTTTACACAATACTTTTGGACCATCATATTTATGATCACAAGTATAAATGAGGCCCAATTACAATTATTATAATCCTCTTTATGGTCTTCCACATTCTACAAAGTTTCAACCCTTACAAGACCTTTCTAGATGATTTTCTATTTTCTTTGGACCAAAAAACCCTACTAGTAGATTTGAAATTATCATAATTGAGTGTTACATTTGCAAGTCACACCAATGTTTACACAATTCTTTCTCTCGGATGAACCAAAAATTATTCAAGAGAACGGTGAATTTATAAAATTCATCTCATTTACGATCGACTTCTAGAGTCAAGTGATTGTGCACTTGATGATCATGATTGTACAAGTTGCCATTGATTTTTTTCAACATTTGTGATGTGAAATACATTAACTTTATATTGTATTCTTATTTTTGTCATTTTTACATTATTAATTAAAATACAACAACATAAGATTACTATCTATCTACGAGGGATGAATTACATGAATCATGTTTCAATCCGTAGAAAACATTCAGAATCCCTTTATCCGGTCTCTCATATTTCACTGCATTCAACTTGAGCTAATTTCACATGTTCTTCACCTTAATCATGTTATTGTTTCGTTCCTGGTTTGGTAAATGGAGAAAGCTTTCTAGAAGTAAGTCTGTTAGCTATAAATAAGAAACCATCCATTTTCTAGAAAACATCCTACCGTTCTTCTATGAAGTTTCAGATCTTTCATTTCAGACAGCTTCTCCTGGAATACTTAGGAATGGTTTGAAAGTCATAAGTAGGCCAATGAATTCAACCACGTTCAGGATGAAAAATACTAGATGATCACCTGCATTAAAACATTAGCATGTGAGACGACATGACATTAAGCTTCCATTCACACATTTAGGATGATATATTATTGAAATATCATGCAAAGGATATGTATTTTCTAATTTAGGACGTTCCAAATCACTTTACATTTCAATCAGAAACAAAATTTGAATTTTATGTAACTAGTCAAATATGTGCAATGAACATTTCAATTGGAGATACTAATCCAACCAATAAAAACCTTCGTTAAATAATGCAAAGAAAGTGCCCATTTCCTATGGGAACCTTGGAAACTGGCTTTTATTGAGTTGAGAAAACAGCCTAACCTGCAACCAGCATCCTGTAGAAGTTTCTTTTGCTCATCTCTCTTCAAATGGGTCTCTAGTTTTGCAAACATATTATTCGCAGATAATTTTCATCTTTGTGATTATTAAAATAAATTCTTGATCTCAAAAGAACTTGTGTTTTCATCGATATGCCTCTATTTGGTTTTAATATTTCTATCCTTTAGGCATAATAAATTGAAAATAGCCTAACAAAATATCTCATAGGTCCACTGCCCTCTACAGTAAAAGCAGCCTTCAGAAAAAATTATGGCAACTTTTCGGGTCATGCTGTTTTGTTACCAAAAAAAAAAAGCAATGAAACAACAGAAGTCTATCGAATGTGATTTAAGAATATCAATGTGAGTGCAATATAGTAAATCTGTACCAGGAAGTATGTGTGCCTGCTGCCGGTACTGTGCCCAAGAAAACCTGCATTGCAAATAATAGGTGTAAAGTTAATAAAATAGCTTAATTGGACACAAGCATATATCAAAGAGTTGATAAATAAAGATGAAATCAGTCTGGAGAAATAGTATCAAAAGGAAATGGCAAGGAAACAGAGAAAAGGAGATCGGATGTCGGCAAATTTCCTCCCACATACCTCACAAAAAAGAAAATGAAAAAGAGGATACTTGAAGAATAATATTGATGAGTTGTATCACCAAAAAAATCACTTAAGATTATTTTATGAGATATGCATAGGAATTACTCCCTCTATCTAGAACTGAACTGAAAGTCCTATTTTGACTTGGCACAAAGATATAAAAGAACCTTTGATATAGGCAAGCCAAACCCCCCACCAAATATGCTTAATGAGCATAACTCTCAAGCTAAAGTAACTATATACAAGCCTTGGAATTCTCACTTCATTATAATCCTAAAAGTTACTTGATTGGAATTTTTACTTCACACATAATTATAAACCAAATAGGAGTGTCATGGGCCATTAGAGCTATTAACGAACCAAATAATTCATGAACCGAAATAATTTGTGTTCATTAACAACTCATTTCTTTAACAATATATTAGAACTCAAATTATGATTATAATGAAGTAACATGGGTTTCCTTACGAGTAATATAATTAATATCACAATGAACTCAAACACAAGTTAATTGAACAAACTTGAACAAAAAATTTAACTCAAATTAATAATCAAATGAATTCAAACAGTATCCAAGTAATAAATGAACAACGTCAAACTCCTTAGGCTTAGTTTGATTCAGTTTAATTACAACTCTATGGATCATGGGGATAACTAATGATGCTCTCTCTCAAGCATATAAGGTAGGGATACAACCTGAAACTAAGCTTAAATAACTAGGAAAGAAGAAAGATCATGTATACATTCTCAACGCCTTCATCATTACTATTTGAAGTATATTGTTTTTATTTTCCATGTACTTCTATGTTTCTGTATCACAGGTTAGTTACAAACCAAATAAGAGTATCATGGATCATGGAGTAATTTATGATACTCTTTCTCAGGTACGCAGGGTGGGAATACAACTAAAACGTCAACCTATATAACTAGGAAAGAAAAAATTATGTTTGCCTTCACCATAGTTATTTGGATCATTTTGTTTTTATTCTCTATGTACTTTTATGTAACAGACAAAGTTCAGAGCACTTCTGCATGAAACAACTATTTTTTGGTTACTGTAAATTATATAATATATTGCTTTAAGGAAAACCATTAAAAGATTGCAAAAGTGCAGATATTTGTCCTATGATAAATTTTTGGCAGCCTAAAACAAACAGGGTGCCTCAAAAGTAGATACTTCTGAGATTCAACTTGTATAAACTTCATTTCCTTGGGAATCATGGGAAACTCAATTCAAGAGGGAACCCATAATATTGACCAACTCAAATCAAACAGGATGCGTCAGATTTATTATGAGGGTGATTACTTAAACTGCTTAATGAAATAAAACAAGGGTTGGTGGAAACTAACTCACAGAGAACCCCCAGCAGCTGGACCAATTGCTTTAAACAGAGACATAGCAGACATTGAAATTCCATTTGCAGCTCCTCTTTGTCTTTGAGTCTGAGAAATCATTTAAGAATCTTAAAAGAATCTGCAAATCTTCAAATGATAGCATTCAATGAATATTAAGGAAATCAGATACGTACCACAGCTCTATTTTGTAAAAGAAACAATCCAGTGGTAATTGATACCTGATTATACTTGAGAATGTCAGAAATAATGAGATAAAATACAACAGGGAACAAAAATTATAGAGACATTGTAAGTTGCATAATTCATGAGACAGGAAAAGGAATAGAAAGTAATGTTCTATTTCTACAGTTCCGATCAGAACAGCCAAAATACTCTATTTTATGCCTCTTCAATATGAAGTTATCATAGGACAGAGAGGTATAAACTCAATCCAATGAAGGAAAATCTGTAATTCCTGCTTTTCAGAAAGTTGATTGTGGATGTATTTTGTGATTGAGCCGATTCCATTTCAAATTCACATCATTGTGAAAGCAGGGATCATGGAAGTCATGAGAATGCAAGGTATAAGTTTATTAGAAAAATTAGGATATACCTTGCTACATTTTATGTCTATGTTTCCTTAAATAACTTGTTTCATGCTTGTTATTTAACTTGTCTTGCAAAAACTAAGTTTACCTAGTTACATTTTACACAAGTTTATAAGTCTTCGTCTTTAATCATGCTTTCAAAAAGGAAGAATTTGAGATATTCTGACACACAAACCTGAATCTAACTTCTAAGCACAAAATACCTATTGAGATTATAGAGACACTCCTGGTCCCATGTTTAGGCTTTGCCTTTGCGAACTATATCATATAGCTTATAAACCAATATTCAGTTAAATGTACACTAGCAAGGAAAGATTACAGCATCATTTAACAATATCTGATGAACAATTTTCATTATTGATAATAAGGTATGAATAAAGATATCCAGAATCAGCAATAAAACAAACGTTGAAGTGGATTAGCCCCTTTACTGCAAGTTATGTGTGATAAACTGTCAATCATATCTGCCACAATGAGGAGATTCGAATCAGTAATTCTCATTGGTATTATTGCATACCATACACAGTTTAATAGTAAGCTAACCATTTCAATTTCGGGTCAAGAAGATGTGAAGGATCGTTTATCTCTATAAGAGGTGTGTTCTGAGGTGTGAACTGGGAGAGAAGGGATGTCATAATTGGGGTTCGTCTTTTTATTTTTCATTTTCATATTGAAAAAATAATAAGAATGAGAGGTGTTAATTTTTAATGTTTTTTCCTATAATATGGATGGCTTTTTATTAGTTGCGAGACTTCAGATGGACAGCAACTCAAGAAGTTACTTTTTAGCTTTAAATCAAAACAACAAAAAAAGAAACAATAATTGTGCAGGGCAAGATAATAATACTACTCAACAGTTAATCAATGCACCTCTTTTCTGTAACTTGACCAAAGAACTCAGCGTAATCTAGAGGCGCATTGATTAACTGTTGATTAGTACTATCTGCTCCCATTTTCCTCAGGCTAGCAGATTTTCTGGCAAGGAGCCAAGTTAAACAAGTTAATCAGGAAGGAAAGGGACTGATCGTGCATGCTCAATAAGCATTTTCTTGTCTATCCCTGAGTCCGTCAAAGACGTCTGGTGATAAAGCTCTTATATAAGGATGGTGGTTACTACTAAGGGCCAGTTGGTGCCCCTATAAGTTTGGCCAAATTATGTGGTCAAGTCATAGACAAGGATAGCTCACTCAGATGAAATCTTCTTCAGTCAGGGCATTTACATATAGCAGCCCAGAAGAGCAAGACCAGTGTAGTTAAAAATTTGATATATTGCTCAAGCACTGCAAAAAGCAATATGTAAAGTACAAATGCATACTTACAGCTAAAACATTCTTCAGAATAGAAGCACAATTAAGCAATACTGAGAGCCATAAACCAGATAACATGGCTATGTATGGGTAACTAGACAGCAACGGGATGGATAAAATCTGCATAGTCAAATCAGTAAATACAAAAATAAGATATAAGAAAGAAATTAAAAGGCAATAACCAAATAAAGTGTCATTATGTTCATAATTAATTAATCCCTCAGTTTTTTTTTTTTAAAAAAATTGTTACAAACTGCACTTTAACACCCCAGAAGAAAGTACAAAAATTTATGTGACTTTTAGGTAAATGACAAAAATTCCCATTGAATTAGATGAAGTAGGTGTTGAAAGCTTTAATTAGATTCTTAAAAAAGATTTAATTAAAGGGGTATAATGGGAAAAAAGGTAGTAAATGCTACATTGATTTCGTAACATGACAAATAGAAACAAACATAGAAATCTCCCAATTGTGACAAGTAAAAGAAAAAAAAATGAGGGAAAAACTTCTTTTAAAAGCAGAGATTGGAAAAATACAGCTCCAGCACGAGAAACCAAAACTGCTCCAAGGATCCTCTCTGCCACAGGGTACAAAAATAGTTGACAGAGTAGTAAACCAAGTCCTGATGCATCAAGCAAGTAACAAGCTGTGAACAATAGTTATCATGCAAAATCCAACAAAATAATAAAAAAAATTCATAAAAGTGTCCACTTTTTTCATATTAAGGTAATTCAAGGGATATCAGTCTAAGAACTGTGTTATGGTCTGTCCATGAGCAATCTTGAATATGGAATAGATAAAATCCTAGGAGCAGAAAATAGTACTACTAAAAGCTTTGGTATGTAGGTACCTTAGTGGGCCAATGAACAACGAGATATCCCTCCCATGAGGAAAAGTGCTTTAAAAGAATTTATGCTTAGGTCATAATACAATAGTTCTACAATCAAATCAACTTCTGATTAGAGAATTATCTCATTATCTGCTCCCTTTTTCCTCAGACAATTGTGACATAGGAAAGGAAATGCCCAAATGATTTCTTAATAATTCAAGGACACCAAAAATTCAAGACTATCATATTAGATCTTTATTATTAGATAACATTGGCATTCTCCGGTATACCTGTGATGGAAAGAACTTGACCGATATCTGCAGTAGTAAAGCTTAATCCCCCAAACGCCCTTGGACTAACAGCCCATAGAGAGAATATCTGAAGAAAATGATAAACTATTGAAACTGAATTATATATCTTATCCTTTCCCAAATTATGCGGGGATGACGAAAGAGTGTTTCTTATAGGGGATTTATTACAAAAAAACTACTATTTCATGTATATTCATGGCATGAGAAACCTCCAAGGTATGTAGCATATGCATATATGCTTCATTTTTGTTATTACTATTTCCCTTTCAGATAAGAGAATTATTTCCTTTTTTTTTTTTATCAAAATATAAATATATGTATTGACCAAAACATGTACAAGGAAGGCCAGGCAGACCCAACTACAAAGATACAACCATGCCTAACACACTAAAACCGAAAGAAATACACACAACTAAGTCATTACCAAATGAGGTTGATGGATACAAAGAATAAAAAACTCTGTAAACATGAGACTTAATGTTCATAACAACATAGTCCACATTCCGCCTTTTGCTCTCAAAAACTACTGCATTTCGTGCCATCCAAAGTAAATAAACTGTGGCACCAAAGGCACATCTTCTAACCCGAGCCTGCCAAGACGTTCCTTTGCATTCTTTCTTCAACCATTTTAATGCACTCTTAATGGTAGTCATTGATTTCCTAATATGTAGCCAATCCTTGATCTCCCTCCATAAGAGATACTGTGAGGTTTCCTCTGCCGAGAGGCAGAATGGGCACACCAAGTCTGTGAGCAATGCCTTGAGGTTCACTTTTGTGGCTAGCCTATCCCGAATAGCTAGCCACAAAATGAAGGAATGTTTAGGTGTTACGGCAGTATTCCAAATTGTTGACGTCTAGATCTGCCTTCTACCCTTTGGTCTGAAAAACTTGTACACTTGAGAAGTCAAAAACCGTCCATTCCTAGCCCAAGAACCCAACAAAACACTGCCTAAGTCCCCCGTATCTGCTGCCTCACAAATAAGGTCGTGCACCAAGAGGATTCTCTTGATCAGTGGCAATAAATCTTTGTTGCTACGTATTGTCCAAATAGATGCATGATCAGTCTTGATGAATTCAGTATGTATCCACTTAATCCAGAGTGAATCCTTCTTGGTATGAATATCCCAAAGGAGCTTGGCCATATGAGTATGGTTCCATGTGAATGGGTCTCTTATGCCTAAGCCCCCCTCGGCCTTGGGAAGGGTAATGACCTTCCATGCCACCAAAGGGTAATTATTTCCTTTTTATCTCTTTGTCTGAATAATTTTATATGATAATTTCTGTTTTAAAGCACAAAAAATAGTTAGGAGGACTAAATCTTATCAATTTGATCTATATTTTCAATTCTGAAATTCACTCCCCAAAATAGCAGTATAGACGTCTAGATTTTTCTTCTCAGAGAGTTGCTCATATAGCATGACTTGGCGGGAGAACTGTTGCTCGACACTTAGGTCTTAGGTTCAACAGAGGGCTAAGTCCCCATCTTTTCCTCTATCCCCTTCTCGCTCCTCGTCTTCCCCTCCCCCCTTTTAATTACTTTTTCCTTTTTTATGAAAAGGAAACACACGCACACACATATGACATATCACAGCTCACATATTAGCACCAAAAAAGTTGACACGAGCTTTTGAAAAATTATGGATCCTTAAAAAGGAAAAGTAAATAATATTCTTAAAGAATAACGCGGGCTGTGAGCTAGTCTTTGTTAGCGGATAGAACCATTATAATTATACTATTGATTGTATTTAATGACTTCGATAATTTGGATTACAAGAAGTGTCCATATATAGGTTTACACAAGCACACAAATGTAGAAGAAACAACACTCATAACAGCCATGTTTGGCTGGCAAACATAGCAACCATTTTAAGCTGCCTAGCTTAAATATTTAATACTCACAACACTCCCCCTCAAACTAGAGCATATAGATCAAATGCTCTAAACTTGCTACAAATGTATTTAATCCTAAGTCCTCTCAAAAATTTAGTAAAGACATTAACAAGTTGGTCATTTGATCCAATGAAAGTAGTAACAATGTCTCCAGAAGCAACATTTTTACATATGAAGTGACAATCAACTTCAATATATTTAGTCATTTAATGAAAAACAGGATTAGATGCAATGTGCAAAGCAGCTTGATTATCACAAACTAATTTCATAGAATTGAGTTTTCAGAACATGAGCTCTGTGAGAAGATGTTTCACCCGAATAAATTCGCACGTCCCAAGAGATATTGTTCGGTATTCGGCTACTGCACTTGAACAAGCTACCACATATTGTTTTTTACTTTTTCATGAGACAAGATTTCCACCAAACAAGATACAATAATATAATGTTGATCTTCTATCCTAAGGACAACCAGCCCAGTCTGCATCTGTATAGCCAACAATTTTTGTATTTTCATGATTCTTATAAAATAAGCCTGTACCTGGAGACATTTTAACATACTTTAAAATTCTGATTGTAGGTTCCCAATGACTTTCACATGGTACTTGCAAAAACTAGCTAACCACACCAACTGCAAATGAGATAACAGGACGAGTAACTGTCACATAAAGTAGCATGCCAACTAAACCTTCGATATCTTCCTAGATCAGATGAAAGCTCTCCATATCCTGAAAGAAGTTTAACATTGGGATCCATGGGTGTGTCAACAGGTTTGCAATCTGTCATACCAGTTTCTAAAACATACTTTCTTTGAGAAACATAAATCCCTTATTGTAATTGAACAACTTCTATACTAAGAAAATACTTTAAATTTTCAAGGTCTTTAGTCTCAAAGTATTGAAATAAATATTCCTTAAGTTGACTTATGCCCTTTGTGTCATCTCTGTGTCATCTCAAGTGATAATAATATCATCAACATAAACCACCAAATAGATGTGATGTTTTTTCTTGATAAATGTCTATAAAATACAGAATGATCAACCTTGCTTCGAGTCATGCTAAACAGTTGAACAACTCCACTGAATCTGCTAAACCAAGCACAAGGGAATTGCTTCAAACCATAGAGAAAGCACTTAAAGTGACGTACTAAGTTCCTTCCTGTTTTAGCTACGAAACCCGGAAGTTATTCCATATACACTTCATTTAAGTCACCATGTAGGAAGACATTTTTGATATCCAACTGATGTAATGACCAGTGACGAGTGACTGCCATTGACGAAAAAATACGCACATAGGCAATTTTGGCCAAAGGTGAAAAGTATGAGAGTAGTCAACACCAAATATATGCGTATAACCTTTAGCAATAAGTCGAGCTTTAAGTCTGTCCACTTGTCCATCTTAGCCAACTTTAACACTGTACAGTCATTTGCAATCAACTACTGTTTTGTTAAAAGGTAGAGGTACCAACTCCCAAATTCCTGAAGAATCAAAAGCTTTCATTTCATCAGTCATAACCTACCTCCAATCTGATTGAGACAAAGCATCCTGAACATTCTTAGGAACAAAAACAGAAGACAAATGAACAATAAAAACACAATAGGATGGAGAAAGACGCTTTGTGAGAGAAAATTATAGATAGGATAAGGATTTCGAATAGACCTGGTGCCTATTCCAATGGCAATAGGTGAATCTTGAACCGAGTCAAAAGGATCCAACGGCATAGGACATGAATCAACTGAACGGTCATGATCTTCTTGTGAACTACATAACTAACAAATGCGACGCTAATACATGTGTAGGAAATGTGACATAAGTCTTTGATCTTGGATTTAGGGCAAAGATTCGGGATGAAGTGAAGTGAGTGCTTCTTCAGGCACCATATGAGATGATGACTCAGAAAAGGTAGGAAGAGGAAGTATTTCTTTAGTCCCAGTGGGTGCTCCAGTGAAGTCAGACTCATTAATAGTAGTTAAAGAAAAGAAGGGTGAAGACTTAAAAAATGTAACATCAAAAGATATGTAAAAACGATGAGTTTTAGTACAATAACACCAAAAGCCCTTTTGAAAACGAGAATATCCAATAAAAACACATTTTATTGCTTTAGATCTAATTTATCTCGTCCAGGAGTAGTGTCATGTAGGGATGGCAATGAAATGGGGATTAACGGGAATTCGCTTCAATTCGCCTCGTTGAAGTCGGGGATTCCCCGAATTTAATGGGGCCGAGGCCAGGGATGGGTTTTAAAAAGCGAGGATTAGCAGGGACGGGGGCGGGGATTGATTTTTCCCCGATGAAGCCCCGCGAGGATTCGCTCCGCAAATCCCTGACTTCGGCTTCAGTTCTATTTTTAATAAAAATACTATTTTATCACTAATATATTTTTTAAAGAAAACCATCTTATCCATTTGGTTACTTAAAAAATTAAATAAAATGAGTTTATATTATTGACTAAGTAATTGTTAGTCATATTATTAACTATATTAATATAATATTATTTATGCAAATATATGTGAACATTTTTTTTAAAAATGTAACTATAATTTATATTATTAAATATATTGATTTAAATAATTTTATATTATTAATTATATACTTAACTAATTATGAATTTATATTATTAACTTTTATAGATTACAATGATTTTATATTAAGTATTTATTGATATAATGAGTCAAACGGGGTCAAAGCGAAGTCAAATAGAGTCAAAGCGGAGTCAAACGGGAGCGGGGATGGAGCGAAGGCGGATGATGTAAAGCGGGGGCAGGATGGGGACGGGGCCTCTTTCCAAATTTTTGAAGTGAAGGCGGGGCGGGGACGGGGATTAGTATTTAAAGTTGGGGCGAGGTCAGAGGTTGTGGACTCCGGCCCCGATTCACCCCATTGCCATCCCTAGTGTCATGAACAAAATTGATACATCAAAGACCGTTAACAAAAGCTTATAAAGAGGTTTTTGTAGAAGTAAAACACTAAGTGAAATTTTTCCTTGTAAGACAGAAGAGGGCATTCGATTTATAAGGTAGTAAGAGTGAAGTATAGCATCTCCTTAAAACTTTAAAAAATCTTTTGATGGATAAATAAAGTGCGGGTTGTTTCGACAGGATGACAATTCTTCCTCTCAACAATTCCATTTTGTTGTGGAGTTCTAGCATATGAAGATTCATGAAGAATGCCATGTGAGGAGAAGAAAGTAGTGAAGGGATCAGAAAAGTACTCTTTTGCATTATCACTAGACAAAATTTTTATAGAAACTCCAAACTGAGTTTTTATTTCATTATAGAATGTTTCGATTACATCAAAAAGACCCAAGTGCAACGAGAAAAATCATCTATAAAGGCAATAAAATACCGATAGCGAGACGGGACACAACATGGCCCCCAAACATTAGAGTGAACTAAAGAAAATGGGGTAGTAGTACGCCTATCAACCCTACCAGGATATGAAGCTCTGAAATGTTTCCCATGTTGACATAACTCATATTCAAGAGATTTTAAATTTGATAGATCAGGAACGATTTGACGCATTTTATTAAGACTCGGGTGTTCCAAACGGTAATGAGCAAGAAGTGAAAAAACAGTAGCAATGCACGCAGCTTTGGAACATAAGAAGAGGTAAAGTCCCTTTGATTCATATCCCGTACCAATGGTCTCCTTCGTGTGTCGATTTTGCATAAGTACCGAATTAGAAGATAAAGTAACAAAACAGTTAAGAGATTGAGTAAGTTCGTAAACGAAAATTAAATTGAAGGGACATCTAGGAATATACAATACATTAAATAAGGATAAAGAAGGAAGAAGAGTAACGTTCCCAACGCTTTTATAGCACCTACTGATGGAAGGAAATTAAAGTAGATAATGCGGGAGAAAAGATCAGGATTACCAAAAAATATTATCAGTGGCTCCGAATTAAAAAATCCACATAAAATTAGACTGAGAAGCAAGAGTGGTATGCAATGCTTCAGGAGTGACAAAGATTCTAGCAACCTTGAGTTGTAGAAACTCTTTATACTCAGTGTTTGAGATAGTAGTGTGTGTATTAGGAGCGTCTGAATTTACTTGTACCCCATTAGCTACTATTGGCTTGCCATGAAGTGCTCAACATTCTTCCTTTGTGTGCTCCGATTTGTTACAATGATCACAAAATCAGAATAGACCACCACCACGACTACCTCGACCTCTTCCTCTATTATTGTCTCGGTAATGTTGAGTTTGAAAAGTAAGCGCAGAGTGCTCTATTGTAGAAAATGGTGTAATTTCTTTGGAGACAGAAGAAACTTATAGAAGTCTTTTAAACATATCTTTAGTACTCGTTACAGTTCCTTCGCCAAGAATTTCATTACAAACTTGTTCATAATCTGACTTAAGTTTTGCAAGAGTGAAGACAAAAAAACATGTCACGTTGAGCAAGCTGGTCTATCAGTGATCCTACAATGAGCAAGAGCTTGTTGAATTCTGACATGAGCCCTTGAATTTTGCTTAAAATTTTTTTCATTCACATATCCAACTTCTTGATATTCACCATTTTACTAATAGTGGAATAAAAACGAGAAATGTCATTTGTATATAGTGATTGTGCGTGTTCCCATACGGATGCACAAGGCATAAAGGGACGGAACATAGAAACTAACTCAGGTGAAAGAGACTTTCATAGAAGACTGCATAATTGGGCATCAACTATTTTCCACACATCTCTTTTATAGTAAATTTTCTCAAATTGATAGTCAAATGATCAACAACCTCTTGTCCCATAAACCACAGAATCATAGCAGAAGATCACTCTTGATAATTTTAAAACCCTATCAACTTATTATGAATGATAACAACATTACCAGATAAATTTGGCACATGAACTTTTGGTTAAATAGATTAAAAGTGGAAAATGGAGTTCAATATTTCTTCTTCAGCTATGACTTGTATTTTGTTCCTAATGGTTAGATCGTATATTGCTTATATCAGAGACCAATTAGAGATAAGAAACAACTGCAGCAAAAAATTCTTAAGACCCAAGAGAACAAATGTGGCTCATTTCAAAAATCAAAGGTGAAACTGACAAATAACACTTTGAATGGATTAAGCAGAACCTTGAGAAGCTCGAGGAAGCGGCACAGCATTTCAACAGCTGTAGGTGGCACGTGAGGCTCACACCCCGAACAGTGAGGTGGCGCGTGGAGGTGCGTCGCAGCAACTTCTGACCGCCGGACTTCGAGTGATGTTTTGAGAGATTGAGACGCACCTAATGATGATGTAAAATAGACAGAAAAATAGAATAGAGAATAGAAACTGAAGCTTGAAGAAGCTGAAAACTTGAAACTTGAAGAAAATGAAAACTTGAAGATGTTATCATATGGTTGGAGATATATGTTTCTGATGTGTATTGTTAGATATATAGATGATGCTTGAGATTAAAAATCTTCTTGAAGAAAAACACTAAAAATTCTAATTGAAACACTTCTTGAAACAAAAGATTAAAGAGTTCTTATAATTCAAATGAACCTTTCAAATCATCAGAAAGGTTCAGGCCACAAGAAAAGAGGCTCTAATACCATGTTGATTATATTTAATGACTTGATAATTTAGATTACAAAAAGTGTTTATATATATATATATATATGCTTACACAAGCACACAAATGTAGAATAAACAACACTCATTGCAGTCATTTTAGGCAGCCTAACTTAAATATTTAATACTCAACATATACTTTGGTAAGTAATTGATATTGACGATTCCAAATATTTTATGACATATGCTGGAATTTCTGCATGCAAACCACCAGTATTCCCCCATACGATCCACAAAAAAGTTTTAATCATTTAAATATTAAAATGAAAGGAATCTACTGAAACGAGGAACATCTTACAATAATTTGGAACTGTGTTCATGTAGAAATGATGCATAATACGAAATATAAGAAGAAAAGGTATATACATGAAATTACCTCTGTGTAGGCCATATCGTGAAGCTGGAAAACACCGTAAGCAATTATAGATGACATTAAAGGCCAATTTTTCCAAAGACTATGTTGAGAAGTTGGTACTGTGAATTCACAATTTTCTGCTTTCTCTAGCACAACAGATTCACCTGCATCAATTTCTGCCTTGTCTTTGGAATGAATATGCAGTGTTTCCTTAAAAAAAATATAGAATTAATCAGAAAAAACAAGCATTCCCTTCCATTCTTGATTTTATTATTATTTGCAACGTTACCTACATTTTCTCTAAGAAAAAGACAGTTAAATTTGAATTGTAAGATTGAAAATAGTTGTGAGTTTAAACACACAGTTATCAGTCACCAAAAAATTATTCTATGAGCTCCATCATAGACAAAGAAAGCTTGTGAATATCGAATACCAGATTATGTCAAGTTTGAAATTTTCATCCTAGTTACAAAAAACACGACAGTTTTTGTTCAAGATTATACCAGAGTATCCTTCTCCTTGTTATTTTAGATGTCTGTTTTGTAGTAAAACATTAGGTTCAAGAATTCTAAGAGGTGAATAAGTATTGTTCTAAACCAAATAAATCAAATAGTAATTTTCTTGTTTCTGAAACCTTACAAGAAGAAAATACTAGAGGAAGTAAAAGAAAGTAAACTGAATAACAGACCTAATAATATAAATGCATATAGGCTCATCAATTGCATGTGAAAACTGAAAAACATCAGACACGAAGATACATACCGGAAGCCATAAGCATAGGATGAAAACAGCTAATGCAAATAATGATACTGGGAGACAGGGTAAAAAATACGGAAACCTGGTACCAAAGACTAACTGTTAGTAAGCAAGTACAGAGAACTGTTATCAAGATTTACTAATAGAATTTACTCAACAATTATTCATCTGACAAGAAAAAAGGGTGAAAGAGAAGCCAATTATGAAAAAGAAAAGGCAGACTACCAAAAATTCTAGATTTGGAACCTTCAGAGAAACAGAACATACAAGATGGACAACATAGTTTACCTCCCAAAAAAGGATTGTTTAGTGAAAACATCTGGATATTTGTCTGCCGGCTGAGATTGGAAAGCACGAGTGAATGAGAAACAAACTAAAATATCAGAAAGGAATGAGCATAACAAAGAGACATGAAAGAGAGTGATGTTAGATATCATAACAGGATTCAGCAGCCTTTCTCTGAAGTTGCATAAATCGTCATAGAGGAGAAGAATAATCTGACATTTGTAATTCATCCACAATTAAAGAAGAAACATTAGAGTTCAACAAAGCTTTTGAGGTGAGGAAAAAAAATCATCAACAGGATAGAGGAGAGGAAGGTAATTGGTTGTATCACAGTTCATGGAATATAAAAGTGAAAACCCAACTAGAGAATTTTTACTTATAATCTGAGAAGAGAAAGAAAGAATGAGGTTCCTCAAGTAGAATATGAAAAGAAAGAATTTTACTTCAGCTCGAATATGTAGAAGTGCTTGTCACATCTTCTTATCTTACAATGGAACTTTTGTCAGATCATTGTACTAACCAATTTTCTTATCATAACATACAATCATCCAAGATTTGAAAGGTTAATAATCCTGGGAGGAATTGCCAGACCTGTGAAAGATAGCCTCCTAGAGCTGGTCCAATCACCAAGCCAATTCCCCATGAAGTGCTTATCTACAAGAAGAGATGAATGTTGATCTAAAGTAGTGGCTTAAAATTTCCCAAAAATGTAAATGAGAAAAGAATAAATTAATTGAGGATTAACTTACAACTGACATTCCCAATGCTTGGTATTCTTTTCGGCAAATTTCTGAAGCATATGCCTGGTATCAAGAGAGAGAGAGGTTCGAGAACATGACCAAATCAATTGAGCACGAATATATCACATACATCTTACCCTCATTGGACCAAGTACGCCACACAAACATCCAAGGAGAAACCTTGTAGAGACTGCCATCCAGAAATTTGTACTTAGACCAAAGAGTGTGTTGAATATGACCCTGTAAATAGTTATCAGTCAATTAAGACACATGAGGTGACGGCAGTGGTTGGGGCTGGAGAAAGCTAGTCTCCTCCATCTGGCTAATCACATAGTTGAACACATATATTTACATGAACTGATGAAGACTAGCATTACTCACACTGCAAATGTGCCAATCATTATAACTGGCTTTCGACCATAACGATCAGCCACTAATCCCCACAAAAGAGAAGTTAAAGCTCTCCCAAACATGAATGAAGACCCTTAAAAAATGCACAATTTTAGCAATTCCCTTTCTCCATAAAGTCAATTTAAGGGGTTAAAAGAATGAAAGGATAACTCACCTACAAATCCTGCATAATATCCAATATCTTCTTCACTCTTTGCAATATGAAAATCCCTAATCTGTAGTAAGTACTTAATGATCATGTTCAAGGAACCCAAATATAGAAATTACCAGACAAACAGTTAACTAGGTTTTTTCCTCCCAATGACCTGCACATTCCACTCCCCGCCACTGCAACCCCCACACCCAAAAAAAAAAAAAAAAAAGAAAGAGAAGAAAAAGGGATACATGTACAGAATAAATCAGATAAAAAGGGGCCCCTCACTAATCTACATGTACAGAATAAAAAAAGTAGGCAAAATAATGATAAAGGTATTCAGAATGGGAAAATCATAATTAAATGTTCAATTCTCCCATATTTTCTTCCAATACCACCATTATCGATGAATGCAACAGCCGAGTTACTAAGTTGGTAAGCCACATGGGGTTATGTTTCCAACAACGAAAGAACAACTAATAGAGCAGTGGAGATGCATACCATAAAATACAAGAAGGGAAAGAGTGAAGATATGGGTAGAGCTGTAAAATGCGCATAAGAAGACACAGAATCAGAAGGCAATTCTCGGAAATAAACTTGAAGAAACAAAAAACCATTAGATAAACATACAAATAACTAAATCATAAAAAATTCTCATAATCATAACTACCAATTATCAAAACGAGAGCAAGTGCAACTCCGACAGGGACTAAAAATGCAAAATAAAGTTATTCTAGGCAACCGTATACATAGAAATTAGTGAAAATCATTCCAGACCCACATTAAGCTAAGTCCGTATCATTCAACAGTCTATCAAAAATCCCAAATTCCGTTCGAGCTATTAAAATATTTTCCCACTTACCTGTCCCAGTCGAAGAGCTAGACTTTTTGAAAAATAATATAAGGAGCTAGAATTAAAGAAAACAGAATCCCAATAATCAAATCCTTATCATCAAGCACTCATCTAATTAAATTATAAAATTAAGTTATTCTTGCGACCCTGGAATGAAGATAGAGACTCTCCCTTTTATAACAAATAAAGTGATTTGTTTAAAGGGAAAAAAAAACTTTGAAAAGATGTACACTCTCCATTTCATCCTCTTAAAAGTTTCCTACATTTATATAATTAAAAAATTTGCCATTACGGAGAAAGAGTAAAGAACTAGAAGGCACCTGCACATAGAGTAACAATCCAGAGAAAAAACATGAGTTTGAGAGGAACCCCAAGCTGGGACTGCTTAAGGAGTTCGATTCTGCAACCGGGGCAATTTTCATGGAATTCACCTGCTTCATCCTTCAGCAAAGGTTGAGTATTTTCCGTCATTTTCTCGAGTTATCTTCAGTTCCAGTAAAAGATCAAGAATAATTTTGAACCCTTCTGTATTCTTCTTTTTCTTTCACAGAATTTATTCTCGATACGGGTCGAGCTAGCTTTCGGCTCACAGCAATCAATGCAAGGCATGGACTAGTCAACATATTCTTATTCCCTCTTCGCATCTGTGCATGTATCGTTCAATTTGAACTTAATTCCAAATGCGATCCCTGTAGTTAGATAGCTTCATCAATTGAATCCGTGAATTGTTTTTTCTTTTTTCTTTTGTTTTAATTCTGTCAAATAATCGCTTTTTCGAATGTCAACTAATTTTATTTAATCAATAGTTGTACCAAAGGTTAGCCTATAATATGAGTATTTGGCTTCCTTTTACCCGATTTTCAATCCCCAACAATTTCAATTTTTAAATTGTGTTATTAGTAATGGCTCATTAGTTCAGCATGATGTCTTCGTTTTTTGTAAAAAAAAATTTGTTCATAAGATTAGGGTGTGCATACACTTTTAAAATTTGTTATTTTGGTATTTCGATTTGAGAATATTGAAAACTATTTTATATCGTATTTTTTAATAAAATGTACTGTATTGTATCAAAATATTTCGGTATGATACAATATGGTATGCTTTGTACCGAATTTTAAAATTTTTATTATTATTAAAATACTTGTTAATTTATTCAAAAAAAAACACTAAGGAATGACATCTAAAAGCAAAATAATATGTCAATAAAAATTCATTTTGGACTTCTAAAACACCTATAAAAAAAGAACATTTCACGCTAAAAATTTTAAAATAGAAAAGTTAAATTTCAATTAGACAAATATATTGTCGACAATTTCTATTAAAAATACATTTTTATCAAGTAAACAACTTCGACCATCAAATCTTCTAACTCTAACAAAATACAATATTCAAATTTTATTCATTTATAAAAACAATTATATTTTTTATTTTTAAAATTAATATTTCGGTATTATTGTACGATACAGTTTTAAATTTTGAAAATCAAAATACCGTACTATAATTTTTAAAATTTTCAAAATCGTACCGTATTGTATCGTAATATCGTAAAATCAAACCGAATTTAAAAATAAAATATGATATTTTGATTTATACCGTATAATGCACAGCCCTACATAAAATTGTGACAATTGTGCATAAAATTATAAGAATTTTGAATCATCCCAATCTCTTTCTACATATGATTGACCTATTTTTTCTCTATTTATGCACCTTTTTTTGCGTTTGTACATACAAATTAAAATATCATATTATATTGAATTATATTTTAAAATTCAATTTGATTTTATAGTATTCAATAAAATACAGTATGTTTTGATAAAAAAAATTATAATATGGTATTTTATTTTCAAAATTTAGAATCGTATAGTATCTTAAAATCAAAATATTATTGTTAAAAATAAATAAAAAATATATAATTGTTTTATAACTGAATAAAATTTGAATATTGTATTTTGTTAGAGTTTAAGATTTTATAGATAGATTTATTTACTTGATAAAGTTATATTTTTAATAAAAATTGTTTACAATATATTTGTTTAATTGAAGTTTAACTTTTTCATTTTTAAATTTTTAATGTGAAATATTATTTTTTTTATAGATGATTTCAGAGGCTTAAAATGAATTTTTGTAGGCATATTATTTTATTTTTACATAGTATTTTTTTAATAAATTAGTAAGTATTTTAATGATAAAAATATTAAAAATAAGGAATAAAAATATTTAGTACATATGATATGATATTATATCATATCGAAATATTTTGATATAATATAATATATTTTTTTTAAAAATACAATATAATATTTTTTTAATATTCTTAAATTAAAATATTAAAATTTTAAATCTGTATATTGTATAATTTATAGCCACCCTACTTTCTTCGTATCCAATGACACCAGTCACCACAATTGGCATCGCTGTTCATCCAAAAAAAATTGGCATCGCTACCTCTACTATTGTTCTCCCCTCTTCATCACCCTTTCTTTCTTCTCTAGTCTTCTTTTTCTCCTTTTTCTCTTTCTCCCCAACACAACATAGAAATGCGGAGAGAATAGGTTCCAAAAACCAAAGCGAACAAATAGAAGAAAATAGTGAATTATTAGTGTGTACTATCAACTAATCCATGATTATTAGTTTATTTATTCCATAGAAATTATTGTTAGTTTATTTATTCCATAGAAATTATTGATCGTGGAAGTTAAGGTAATATAAAATATTCCCATTTTGGTAAATAAATTGCCTATATAATGGGGTCAACACTTCTTCACATATGCAAGAAAAGACAGTGTCTTGATTGCTTCTGTTACTTCAGTACATAAACTCAGCAAATTTTAGACAAGAGGAGAGCAAAAATGGCAGTACAACAAACAAAGAGTAGATGGTCTCTCAATGGGATGACAGCCCTGGTCACGGGGGGTAGCAGAGGCATAGGGTGAGTCCTTTTTGGCTTTCATTCGTCTGCCCTTTTTGCTTTGCCAGTTGCTTACTTTTCTTCCTGCTTTTCAGCTTGGCTTTACTTAAAAAATCTGTGAATTTTTAGGTATGCCATAGTTGAGGAATTGGCAGGATTTGGGGCCATAGTATATACATGTTCAAGAAGTCAAAAGGATCTTGATGAAAGGCTGCAGGAATGGGAAGCCAAGGGATTTAAAGTAAAAGGTTCAGTTTGCGATTTGTGGTCAAGAACACAAAGAGAAGAACTAATGCAGAATGTCTCTTCTGCCTTTGATGGCAAGTTGAACATCCTTGTAAGTGTTATTTCTGTTGGTTTTCGTCATGTTCATAGTTGGCTAAAACTGAAATATACAAATGTGTAATTTTTTAATTTCTACTGATTCTCAGACAAGTTTGGTCCAACAACCTGTTGGCAGACAAAATATGGATTTTTATTAGTCCCCTGTTTGGTATCAAGTATTAACAATGCTCATAACAGTTACAGGAAAATCAATGACACAACTTTAAATTAAACCTACCAAACTTGGACAAGGATATAGAATCATTTGCTAAACGGTACTGAAAGATCCCTCTGACAAACTGATTTCTGTTTAGGATCTTGGATGTATCTAAATTATTTACTGCCTCCTGCACATTTTAATACCCTGTTTTTCCAATCATTAGGTTAACAATGCTGCAATGACAGTGATGAGGCAAGCAACTGAGCTTTCCGCACAAGATTTTGCTCATATGTTTGGAACAAATGTTGAGTCCCCATACCACATGTGCCAATTAGCATATCCTCTGTTGAAAGAATCAGGAAATGGAAGCATTGTATTCATCTCGTCTATTGCTGGTAGCACAGCACTTCCTGGGCTTTCAGTTTATGGAGGTTCCAAAGGTAACCTAAATCTTGTATTGAAACGTATAAATTTCAAGAACTTGACAATTACTTGAACACTTGAAGATTTTCCATTAGCCCTGTTCTTCCAGGAGCAATCAATCAATTGACAAAGAATTTGGCTTGTGAATGGGCTAAGGATCGTATTCGGGTCAACGGTGTTGCTCCTTTTGCGGTCAAAACTTCACCTGTTAAACCTGTAAGATTGATTAGATTCATTGGCTTACTCCCTTCCCTATGCCTAACAAGAAATTCTTCTCAGGTTAAACTATACATCTTGTGGTTTATGTAGGAGAATTTGGATATGTCTATTGGGAGACTGTTTCTCGGAATAATTGGTAGGGTTCCAATCCGACCCATGGCAGAACCAAATGAGATTTCACCATTGGTGACCTTCCTATGCCTTCCTGTTGCTTCATACATAACTGGACAAGTTATTGGTGTTGATGGAGGATTTACAGCAAGCGGATTTTAAGTAGCTCATTCCTCAAATAATTCTTGTTTTGCTGCACATTTTGGAGTTTGGGTTTTATTGTTGTGAACAAAATCATATTTTCGATATTTTGCTGTAAGAATTTTTATGTACTATTGCAGCAGGGCTGATTAATGCCTCAGATGCCTAAAAATTGAGTCCCACATATTTATTCATTGAAACATATGTTATAAAAATAAAATACAAAACATAATCAACAGTTTTGTATCTCAGAAAGGCAGAAGAAATCAGTTTTTAGATAAAATATTTATTTTCATTATTGTTATTAAAATCAAATATAAGATGCGTCATTTAAAACTTTTGCCAAAAAGTAAGGATTTCATTAAAAATAAAAAATAAAAATTGTCAGAAGGTTCTAAGACAGGATCAATAATTTAAGAGTTAGTGAATCTAGGATGTTGTTTTAGTACTAGATTTTAATGAAGCCCGAGAAAATAAAGTTAGTTTATAATTTCTAATTTCGATAACGGATTTTAATAGATACTAAAGTTGTTATGCCCAATAAAGTGAATTACTACATCAATTTATTTTTTATAAGATTATTAAAAGGTTATTTTATTTTACATTATATTTTTATTTATTTTATAAGATTAATATTTTTTAAATTTGAAATATATGTTATCTTAATTAAAAATAACAAACATAATAATTATAAAAAATACAAAATATTTTATAATTAAAAATAATAAAATTTATTTAATACAGACTTATAAAACAAGATAAAGGTAATAATTTAGGAATAAAGTGGTCAGATTAATCAAACTTTTTTTTTTTTACATGTAAATTAGCAAGGAAGCTTGTTAGAAAAGAAATACTTATATTATGGCAGCAAGTTAAAAGGGGAAATCACATCCTTTCAGTTACAGGTCTAAACTAACAAGCGAAACTTTGTCGCCAAGCAATTTCCAATAGAAAGATCTTAAACCTACGTTTTTCGAGGTGAAAACTCCCTACTATATTTTAAAATATATATATCACATAAATAACAGAAACTTTTAATTGTATGAAATTCTGAATATGGAGTTTAATTTACGTTTGGCATGAGGAAATAAAAGGAGTTTAAGAAGAGACAATAAAATGATAAGATAGAAGTGAGAAAATTTAATATTTGTTGTGATTTTATAGTTAGTAGGAGAGGAACGTGAAATAATTTATTAACTTACATATTTAATTTTATTTTTAAATAAGTATAAGTATCGATTTTAAAAAATATATAAGTATTTTCAAATAGAAATATTGTAGTAAGAGCGTAAGGATGCATTTCATTCTCTCTGTCTCTCCGACTATATTTTTTTTCTTTTATGAAAACCCAGTAATGTGCCTTTTTAATAAAATTCAATTTATCAATTTTCCTCATTTTCCTTCTCTTCATTAGAAAAAATAAAATCATTTTCCTATCCTTTCCTTTCCATTTAATTCCTTCAATATCTATTGGGTAATAAAATCATTTTCCTATAATTTCCTTGCCATTTAATTCCTTCAATATCTATTGGGTAAATTTGTATGAAAAATCTGATAGTAGAATTAGAGAAGGAAAAGTTAGGGGTAAAAAGAATCAATAAGATAATTTTGAAAAAAAAAATGACCAAAGCTTGACAATTTTTTTTATTTATTAAAGGAGTATTATAAATTACCACTCTCGGCCCTCTCTAAATTTCTAACAATCTGAATAAGGACTGATTAAAAGACTAACGGATTAGTCCATTTATACATTTATGAGACATCGATCTAATTATTTTTTAAAAAATAAAAATAAAAGCCTCCCTTTCAAAACAATATATATATATATATATATATATATTAAATTTCCATCTAGAATTATCTAAATGATATTATAACTTCCTACAACTTTCCTCCCCTTTCCAGTGTTCATTTCATTTTAATTTCACAAATTTCTTTTAGAATTAGCATCCCATTTGACATTGTGCATGGGAAAAAAAGAAAAGGAAAAGGAAAACACAGAACATTTGCATAAAAAGAAAACATAAAATTTATTGGGGAACAATAGCAATAAGTAAGGTGCACACAACCCAATATTGTCAACTGTATAACAATGATATTGCAGATATTGACAAACATTTTGCTATTCTGAAAGTTGCCAACGAAGATCATGGAAAGGAACATACTCATGTACTTGGCCCATTAGTCAAGGGATTTTGAGTCTTTCTGGTTTCATTTGTCTCCCCTACAACACTCTACTTGGGACCCTTTGTCTTGTGGTCCTCTACTTATCCATAGACAAATATTGAACATCTCAAGCTCAACGAATTGAGTAGCTTTCTTCATAAATACTAGTCAACTTGTCATACTTTTTTAAAAAATATGTCGAGTTTTACCGCTTGAAACATTGTTATGAGTAGCATAGTTCAAAGAGTTTGGCTTAGTCAGTTAAAGCTTTGGCCTGCCAAGTTTCATTTTCCTTCGAACCCTTCACCTCCATGATAATCAAATTCAATTGACTGGAAACCTTTTTCCTCTGTAATTTAAAGGTTTCGAATTATTGCCACAGCTTCAACAAAGTAAGCCTCTGAAGCATCAGCGTTTTCAATCCATGCATGGAGGATAATTCCTTCAGCGTTCTTGACCAAGATCGCAACATGTGTAGAGTTGCTAGATTAATGTAGGCAACATCAAAGTTAATTTTCACCGCTCTCAATTTTGGAGGAATCCAAGAATCAAGCATTCTGACTTAGTAGTATGGAGATTTAGGTTCCTTTTCCATCTCCAATATTTTTTCAACTTCATTGAAATTAACTCACCTAACTTCTTATTGGTCTTCAGCACACTGTAGTGCCTACTCTAACTTGATTCCAATGGAGCCAAATGGCAAATTATTTAAAGGACCAAGGAAGAGCTCAATCCATTCAAAAATGGAAAGCTTGAAAGAATCTAGTCTCAATTGCCATTTTGGAGAAACCAAATTTGTCGAATATATATATATATAGTGGCAACAAAGAAAAATGTGTTCCGATGTTTCCAATTGAGCATTACAAAAATATTAATGAGCACCATTATATTCGATTATCTGTTGGAAGAATATTGGATAAAATATTCCAAAAAAGGTTGGACTTCCATGACCTTTTCCATAGTAGACGAGATATGGCTGAATTTTTCTCACATCGGTTAAAGAAATATGTGAAGGTGATTCATTGAATTAAACTAAGAATACAAGCTTTTATATATATATATATACAACTTTATGACTTCTATATTATTATGTATTATAAAATCAAACAGAATACAGACACTATCAAAGAATAATATAGACACTATCCGAAAAATAATATAAAATATATTTTACATATCTTCTCATATTTTTACATATCTACTATAATCTTGCACATATCCATAATTTTCATTACTCCCTCTCAATCTGGAGCATAAGGATTTACAATGCCTAGATTAGACAATAATGTGTGAAAAACATCCATGGTCAAAGGCTTTGTAAAAAGATCCGCAAGTTGTTTACAATGATGAATCTTGCATGGCATCAGCTTTGCTTCAACTCTCTCACAGAACAAAATAAGAGTCAATTCGACATATTTGTTTATTCATGAAATATGGGACTCGTTGCAATTTGAACAATGACCTGATTATCAGTAAATAAAGAAATGGCTCCTAATTGATTTACTTAGAGTTCTTGCAACAAATAACGCAATCATAAAATTTCAATTAATGTTGTCGTCATACTCGGGTATTTTGCTCAGCAATAAATCGAGAAACCACCATTTGTATTTTACTTTTCCAACATATAGGCGACTTTCCAAGTTTAATCACATAACTTGTTGTAGACCTCTTAATAGATTTACCCCCTCCCTAATCAGAATCACAATAAACTCAGAATCACAATAAACTCGTAACCTCAAACTATTCTCTTTCAATAATAAAACTCTCTATCCAATGGTGCCTTTGATTTATCGAAGAACTCGAAAGGCTGCTTCTTTATGAATCACACAAGGCTTGCTCATTAATTGGCTCAAGAGATTTACAGAGTAGGTGATTTTTGGTCGAGTTAAGGATAGATAAAGTAACTTGTCTATCAATTGTCAATATGATGAGGGATCAATTTTTGTACCAGAACTAACTTATTGAAGACCATGCTTTTGTTCTAAAGGAGACAGACTAGGATGGCAATCAGTGAGGCCATATTCCTTCAAAAGATCTATTATATACTTATATTGACTAAGGATCAATCCCTCATTTGTCTGTGCTACTTCCATACCTAGAAATAATTTTAATGAGCCCAAGTCTTTAATACCAAAGACTTTTTTATTTTTAAGTGTCATTAACTTTCTGCATAGACACTTTATTATTTCCTACCAATATAACATGATCCACATAAATGACGGTTGCCAAGAAGACATCATTTCCTCTATAAATAAACAAAAATGGATCTGCACGCGATTGAATAAAATTGAGACAAGAGAAATGAAGTAAATTTTTATACCAATTTCTAGAAGCTTGTTTTAAACAATAAATTGATTTATTTAGCTTGAACACTTGTCTCGTTTTGAATCCATGAAAACCTTTTGGAATCTTCATGTGAACATCATCTTCCAAATCACCATGAAGAAAAGTATTGTTCGCATCAAGTTGATAGAGAGTCCATTGCTTTGTTGTTGCAACTGCTAATAGAGTTCGAATAGTAACCATCTTAGCTATCGTTGCAAATGTATCATAGAAATTCGCTCCTTGTTCTTGAGTATATCCTTTAGCTACTAATCTTGCTTTATACCTATCTATTTCACCATTTGACTTATATTTGATTTTGTAAATCCATTTAGAATCTATCGTGCGTTTTCCTTTTGGCAAGTACTTCAATTCCCATGTATTATTTGCTTCCAGCTTATTGATATCTTTGAGCATTGCTTCCTTCCATTCAGTAATTTTTGGGTTCTTCATGTAAATGTTTATGGGCCAAAGTAAAATGCTTAAAACTCACACAATGTGAAAAAGGACAAGCAATAGAGTTACCTGTAGGAACAGGTTCATGCTTCGATGGCTGTGTGTTTTGACATATGTCAGTTTCATATTCTTCAAGATGTCTAGGTGGCTTCCAGATACGACTTGCATACCTCTATTCAATGATTGGCTGTTGATTCCCACTTTCAATGGAATTGTGCGAAGTTTTTTTATCCCTACTACTAGCATCATGATTGTTTTCTGGTAATGGTAATTGAGCACTTGAATTATCTCCATAATCTTCAACTTCTATTGGTTCGTGAAACTCACTACCATGCATTGCTCTCCCTTGCTACCACACAGTTTCAATTGTAGATGATAGTGGGTCATGAAAACAATGTGGGACTATGGCATGAGATTGTGAGGACAGTGAGAAAGATGCTGGGGATAATGACTGAACATATGAAAAAAATATCCTAAAAAAAGATAATGTCAAGGGAGACATAAATTTGATGGGAATTTGGATCATAAACTCAATATCTCTTTGTTCCTGCTGGATAACCAACAAAGATGCCTTGTCTCCCCCTTGGGCTGAATTTACCTGTAACTCTATTGTTTTTAGTATAAACAAGACAACCTAAAACTCTTAAGGACATGTAGGTTGGATGGTTCTCCTATTGAAAGGAAAAATCTTACCCTTTCAACTAACTTAATTTTGTAGGTACCCCATGCATTACAATGAAATAATTCAAAACACTCTTTAGTATTTATTTGGCTAAGGGGAAAATTAGCTCTAGTTTCTTTGGCATGAATACAATAATCACAATGGGGAATGCAATCTAAATTCACAAAAAGAGATGGAATGCCCAATAACCTTTGAGTAGATAGATGTCATAAACTGAAATCCTCCTCGCAAGTAACTGACATAATCCTCTCAACATCTTGAAAATAATATAAGCTATCGTAGCACTTACCCAAATCAATCGGTTTCCTCGATTGCAAGTCCTATAAAATACAAAAATCATGGAAAAATATTAGTCCACAATAATCTTTTGTTAATTTGGAAATTGAAAGAAGGTTGTAATGGGATTTTGGTATATATAGAGCATATTTTAAGCATAGGCCTTTTGTCAATTTAACATCTCATTTTCCTTTTACTTGCATATCATCTACATTTGGTATCTTAACAGGTAATCCACTGTAAACCTTTATTTCACTATTATGTAGAAAATCTGTTCTAGAGGTTATATGCACAGTCTCCCTAAAATCCAAGATCCAATATTGTTTTTATTTATTTATTTTTTTGCAATCTTACCGGCCACATTGGCATGATATTTTGTTGAATTTCCTGCCTACTAAGTGTCTGAATCTCCGTTAAGAAATTGTAACAGCTTTGTGTACTATTTGGATGTCAATGATTGAATGGTATTGGCTTCTGCGTTACTCAAATTCACTTACCTAGCTTTTGGCCCTGAGGAGAATATGTCCTTGGAAAAATCTTGTCGACCACACCCTCAATCAGTCCCTGATTTGTTGTTATTCCAATTTGTTGGGTATTCCACCAGTTCAAAACAAATATCATTTGTGTAACCAAGCTTGTTACAGTGGCTACACCTTGGCCCTTGCCTCCGATTTGTTCTCCTATCTACAGCAACTACAATTTCTTCTCGGACTTGTGTTGATTGAAAAGCCACAGGTTCTATTACAGATCTTCTTTGAATAGCCACCTGTCGTTGTTCATCTTCAACAACAGGATGATAAGCTTGGCCTAATGTGGATAAATGACTTGATCCAAGGATTTGTGATCTCACAATATTGAATTCATCATCTAATCCCATAAAAAACTTAAAGTTTCTCTTTCTCTTGATTCTGTAATGTATTTCTCAATGTTTCATGTGCACTTTGTGCGAGTACACACTTTGGCAATGGTGAATTTGTCGTAAGCTCATCCCAATATCCTTTTAGTTTAGTAGAATAGGCTGCTACACTCATCTTGTCTTGTCGTAGATGACTAATTGCTTGCCTGATTTCATAAGTCCTTGGTGCTCCTATCTGTCTAAACCTTTATTTCAAATCAATCCACATCTCTCGTGCATACCGAGCACTCACTGTCACATTCTTCTCCATTGCTGCCTGCATCCACCCCTTCACCCATGGCATCACTTTGTTTCCAATGTGGGTAGTATGGTGAATCAGCTACAGGTATAGTTAAAGTTCCATCTACAAATACAATCTTGTTCTTAACGTATAACACATTCAATCTATCATTCAACCATTCTAGGTAATTGGTTTCCCTTAAAAGATCCTCACATACACTTTCTCCGGGTGATCCGAAACATGCATATAGTATGGAGAAGTTACATCAAGAATTTTATTATGTGTTATGGCCTAAAATTGGTGTCCTGTAGTTTGGGATTCTTGCAATAACATGATTATTGATTATCATAAAGAATTTTCAGAGACTCAAACCTGTAGCTCTGATACCATAAAGAAATATGTGAATCTGATTCATTGAATTAAACTAAGAATACAAGCTAATATATATATATATATATATATATATATATATACACACACAACTTTATAACTTCTATATGACTAGGAATTATAAAATCAAACAAAATATAGACACTACCAAAAAAATAATATAAAATATATTTTACACATCTTCTCATATCTCTACATATCTACTATAATCTTGCACATATCAATAATATTCATTATCGGTAATGATTTTGCATTCAGTAGGTGGATTTTACAAAAAAAAAAGTTCCCTAACTTGGAGGAACCAAAGTCCACGTGTCTTGCTCCAATGAACTTTGAATATTGATACTAAGTATTGCCTTAGAAATACTGTGTGGTAATAAATTATAGATCGTGTCCAAATTCCATGTATTCTGTTTGGCAATTATAAGTTCTTGGAATTTTAGGACTGCATGCTTAGTTTGAGATAATCTTGAGGGGAGAATCCATCAATGAAATAAATTAATGGATCTTTCCAAATATTGATGTTCGCATTAGTTCCATCCTACTTACAATCACCTTGTTTGAGTACATGTCTAACCCTCCAAATACTTTACCAAACCCAGGAAGCATCATAGGGACATTTGTCAATATTTCATATTTTCCACCCTTTCAAGCACATTTGTCGTACCAATTTAACTCAAATCAAGTTAAAATGAGTAAGAACTTGCCATGCCAATTTAACTATCATTGTCACATTAACCTCCTTCAAAATTCTAAATCCCAAGCCACCAACATATCTGAGAGAACAAATGGAGTTCCAGTTTCTTAGGAAAAGATGTCTTGACTCATCCTCTTTTAAAGCCCCGCCATAAATTTCTTAGCATTGTATCAAATTTATATATGATGAAGTTTAGGAGAAGAAATGTCTACATGTGATAGATTGAGGCACCGATTTATTCAATACACCCCTGACGACTTGTTATAGATTCCTTAGCTTGCATTCACACTTTTTTTCCCCAAAGACTCCATAATTGAATTAAAAGATGCTTTTTAGAATGAATCTTATAAAAGGGGAGGCCTAGATAATTTCAACGATGGTTACAATGGTTCATCCTATAGAATAATGAATGACATTGCTAAGAGCATGAAAAACATTCATATTGAAGTCTATGCTTGACTTACTCAAAATAGGTAAAAATTATTGGTGCCCCTGAACTTTCAAAACAATGATTTTTGCCATTGAACTATTTTTTGAAAAAATCTCATCTTCAAAATTCCAAAACTTCTTGATAGATGTCATTCTATCTAATTTGGTAGAATTCCAAAACCAGCACTTTTGAAAGTTCAAGGGCAACTAAGCTTTTTACCCTCTCAAAATTGATCTTTTGTCCATTCCAATAACAAAACTGATTAAGGCAGCTAATGACTTTATTTGCATCGTCCTAAATAACTCTACAAAAGATAACAAAATCATCCACATATTGGGTAAAAGAAAAATAGGGCTTTCTCTACTAATTTTGATGCCATGGATGTAGCCTTCTGATTCAGCTCTACGAATCAATTGCGATAAAATATAAAAAAGGATTATGAAGAGATCCGGTGAAAGAGGATCTCTTTAACGAATACCCCTTGTAGTGTTGATGTATCCATTTGAAGATCCGTTTATAAAAACTAGAAAAGTAGTCAAAGTAACACATTATTTGACAAGCCAAATAAAGTGGGGGTTGAAATCATGAGTAAGCATGATAACAAAGAGAGGATTCCATTCAATACGATGGTAAACCTTAGCCATATCAATTTTGATTGCCATAAAATTTATCTTACCCATCTTCTTATTGAAAAAATTTATAATCTCATGACAAAAAGTGTATTGTTAGCAATGGATCCATTAAGCACATAAATTTTGAGAATAAGATATTTTATTTTCTAGATAAATCCTGACTCTTTTCAAAAATGACTTTATAGCCAACATTGCCCAGAGAGACAGGACGATAGTGGTGAGCTTGGAAAGCATGAGGAACATTAGAAATAAATGTAATGACAGTGTGCTTTAGAGCCTTTAGCATGTAGCCCATTTCAGAAAATGACTGGACAACTTTGACAGTGTTATAACCAACAATGTTCCAAAAAGATTTGAAAAATAAAGCTGACATACTATTAGGGCCAAGATTTTTGGCATTACTCATGTTCAAAATAATATCTTTAATCTCACTACAATAAGGAACCAACACACAAAATGTCGTTATTTGAATTAGTAATATGTATAAAATTAAGATTATAAGAAAGATGAGAATTTGAGAATTTAGTAAGTGCAAATAAATTGGAAAAAATATTGTGTAAATTCATTACTAATATCCTTTCAATCTATCTTCAAGATATTATGACAATTAAGAAGAGTATCAATAGAGTTGTACCTCTAGTGGATGATAGTAGTAAGGTGAAAAATAAATTTGATATTGCCCATTTATCTGTCCAACATGCTTTATCCTTGTCTCTCCACAAATATTCCTTTATCTTAAGGGGGAAATCAAATTCAGTTTCCTTAAACCTTATTTTGGGCAAATTTTTAGAAATAAGGGTAGGAAGAAAAGGTAGTCTAGTTCAAATTGGAAACTTTAGATGAACGATTGAATATGACCAAAACTAACTACATTCCAACTTTTTAAGCACTCTTGGTGGTGTTAATCAGTTTGGAACAAGAAAGCCTCTGCACATGATATTTAAGGATTTGCCAACGATTGGAAAAATAAAAGGATCTTGGATCCATATAAATTAGAAACAAAATAGTTTATGTCTTGACTAGGTTTGGAGATTGATTTTTGGAAGGATTAAATGGTGATTAGAGGATATGGGAAAAGTATGGAGGATGGAAGTATTTGGAAACAGAAGCCTCCATGCAACGTTATACTGATACACTCATCTGCCCAATCGTTCTTGAATATTATCTCCATTAGATCTTTTGTTCGACCAAGTGTAAGGATGTACAGGAAATCCAAGATCAATCATACAACTATAAATCAACTGACTTTTATTGGCTTTATATATACAGCAGCTAAGCAGGTGTGTGACCAAAACAGATAAAGACACACCAGACATTTCGCACTAGTAATTGAAAAGGTCATAAAACAAAGTTCTAAATACTTATCGATGAGGAGGAAGAGGTTACGATGTCGTTGGCAACAAAATTCATATAGTCCCACAAGAAGGTCAGCAGTCCTGACTCCACCCAAGAAAACACTTTGAAAAGTTTGAAGAGCAAGTCTTAATGGGGTCCGCTTTTAGATCTGCAAAAGATGATTTCCTCGTCCCTTCATGACGCATTTCGAAAAAGCGTTCATAGTCCATATTTTTCCTGCCACCTCAGAAAAAAGATATATATATATATATGTATGTATATGTATAAGCACCTCAAATGGTTAAGTCATACATGTTTTTCTTCCTCTCTTTTTTTTAAAGAAAAAAGAGGAAGAAATACAGAGACAACAAATACTTCTTCTCGACAGTCTTGTATCATCTTCCCTTCTCATCTTGTCTTTCCTTTTCCACCATCTCTCCTCCACCCCTCCACGCTCATATTTTTTTATTGGTTGTATCTTGTATTGTAATTTGTTGTACAGAACAAGATGAATCTATCATGTATAGAAATTGCAGCCTCACATTTCTTACATTTGTCATCATTGTACTTGGCAAAGCAAGCATTAATCTTTGTCGTGGAATAGCTTTGATGGAATCTAGCATGAATTGTTAGATTGAGCAATGTATTGTTAAATCGTTGAAGGTATTCGAATCAATAAATGGTAGCTTTTAGTTGCTAGCTTCTTGGCAAAAGGGAAGGGAAATGTATAAATTCAATTTCTGGCTTGCCATCATTTTTTATCCACCCTGTAGCAAAGTAGAAAAATATTCAAAAAACTGCCGGCAGATAGGCAAAATTGATGGACTGTATGATAATATGTGCATGATCATTGCCAAATCACTAGCCATATCAGGTAAAACATATGCAGCTCATTGCATTAGTTTTTGGGAGATCAAAATTTTATAATCCCATGATCCTCTTTTGAAGCTATACCTATACCGACTAAACATTAATCTTATATTATTTTTATTATATTTCTTCAAAACGCTTTTCTTGATTCAAATTGGGCAAGGGGCATAGGGCATGATGCACGTCTATGCATTTGTGAATGTTCGAACGGACTATTCCAACTATATACTTTAAAAAAGATATTTTGATTAAAAGTCAGTTGATTACTTTATTTTATAAATATTTTTGTTTGTAAAAGTTTTAGAGAATTTGGGGAAAATAAACACAAGAAAGAAGCTCCAAAATGAAGAATGCATATTAAAGAGAAAAAAGTTGAAAGGCCCAAATTTAGAGCAATAAAATAAAAGACAGAAAAAAAGAAGTTACGGTGGTGGAAGCAACCTATATAACATTAGGAAACATATTCATTTACAGGAGGAATCAAGATTTTAGGATAGACTTTTGGAATCTACTGGTCAAGATTAGAGTTACAAGAAAAAGACAGAAGAAGGAGACCAAAAGAGCCAAAAAAAAACCAAAATTTTCTATAAATAGATCCGAGGGAATTGAGGGTGCATCTTCTTCAACCAATATTCAAAGAGAGTTTCCATGAGCAGACTCCATTCCTTTTCAGCTTTCAATTTTTTTTCAGTTTAAATAAATTTGAGAGACTGGAGATGTTGCGAGACAAGAAAAAAGCCAGAGACTAAGAAAAATTCTGAAGAATTTAGGGGATAACCTCTTTTAATCTCTTTAATTTAATTTTCATCTATAATCTATTTACTATATATTGAGAGTAGTTAAACTTTTATTAGCAAATACATGTATTAAATTTAATAATTAATGAAATAATGAGATAATTACATTGACGTTGGATTTGAACTTCGATCAAGACTTGATTAATTGAATTTATGATTGGTTTGATCGTTTAATCTTTATATTTATGTATTGTTGTGGATAAAACTCACAATATTTACTTTTCCGTCATTTAAATACTTGTATATTGATCGTTAAAATCCCAAAAACAGATTTTGTAATTTTTAATTACTATAATAATAGTAGGCAAAATCATCAAATTTACTTTTTCCCATTTAAATATCGAGTAAAACTTTTAATATTTTACTTTACACACTTTTTACCTTGAGAGTAAAACTTCATATTTTTACTTTTTATGGCCAACCGATCCATTACCTTTTCTTTTCAATGACAGGTGAAACCACCTAACTTATGTTATTATGTTACTTAATATAGTCTTGTAATGTTTCACCTAACTTATGTTATTATGTTACTTAGTATAGTCTTGTAATTATACATACATGCATACATACGCACATATATATAGAGAGAGGGTTGAGTATTTATATAATTTCTACTATAGTTTTATATAATTTTGTGAATTAATTTACATAATTATAGAGTTAGGATTATTAATCTTGAATTAATAATTTAGTAACATCTATTAATTTAGTTAAGATTTTAGGTAATAGCTTAATTAAATTAATAAGAGATTATATAATTAAAACTCATTTGTTTAAATATAATTTAACGTTGGTGATACTTTATTTGCTTCATGTAATTTGATCAAAAATTCTCTACATGCACAATTGTAACATTTTTAATTAAATTAGTAGGTTAATTTTGCAAAGCTCATCATAATTAACTTAATATTTAAGAATATGAATATGAGATTATAAAACAAACTACTCAACAAATCTATTTTTTTTCTATAATTAATCCCATAAAATTATAACTTAATATTAATACCTTGTTAACCACATTATTCTCATAAGTTTTCGAAAACCAAAAAATCTTATTTAAAAATTGTTAAATTAGTTTTGAAAGCAAATTTCATTCCCCCAATTCATTTTTATAAATGAACTTAAGTTGTAAAATCTTTGGAGTCTATGTGGGATCTATCCTATTTGCCCTATCTACCTTGTTTGGAGTTAAATTAGGTATTTAATTTATAGAAATGTAACAATAATCACCACAAATTTTGGCTACATTGGCGATTGTTAATTCTAGCATTTGAGATTGTTAATTTTTGTAAAATTTGTATATTTTTATTTATTTACATGTTGTGTCTTTTATTAAAATAAAAAAAAAATCATCATTGTTCGGTAAATGAAGTTAAGAAGTGGAAAGAATATTAGAGATCAAACATCAGAAGTAAAAGTAAGAAATTTCAATAAAGGAAGAGCAAATAGGACCAAGCATTATAAGATTCATTACATAGAGAGTTAGAATTAGTACCAGAACAGATTGGTCGGGCTCGATCAGGTCTTGTGCCAAAGCAGGTTGAATCGGATCTCAAGGCCAAACAATGCAAATGGGTCAAAACGGTCAAATTTATTATTTTTTTCTTCTTCATTTCTATTGCAACTTTTAGCTTCAAAATTAAATAAATATTGTTTATAGTGTAAAAAAAACAACAAACTACAAAATTAAAAACTTAATTAATACAAGAAAGATAAACATAGAAAGTTTAGGGTTTTGTTTCAACTTTAAAAGGAAAAAAAAAAATTTTAAAATTGATGAGTTTAGTTGCTTACTAATTAGGATAAAGTTTATTAAATGATTAAGAGTAGAGTTATGATAAAAAAATATTTGAATATTTATAAGTTTATGGCAAACTATATATATATATATATATGGTCAGACGGGCCAGGAGGACCAATGTTTTTATAGCCCAAAGTGGGTCAGCACATGTTCGTAGCTCTATTTGGGAAAATAGGTTAGCATATTGGGCCTACCCACAATCTTGAGAAAAATGTGGATTGTGATATTAAAAAAATTGTTTGAATAAAATTGAGTTGATTTGACCCTATCCATTTTGGCCAACCATCTATTTAATAATTTTAAAAAATATTTATTTTTTAAGTTGGTCCTAAATTTAATAAATATTCAATTATTATCCTAACTCCTAATCCTCTAATAAACTTTATCTCAATTTTTAAACAACTAAAACAAATTTTATCTTAATTCCTAAACAACTAACTCACACCAAATCTAAAATTCTTAAACTTTCTATGTTATGTTTTCATAATTTTTAAATTTCACATCAATTTACTAACATTAACAAAAAAAATTACCTAAATGCCCCCAATCCTTTTCCAAAATGTCAAGCACCTTCTCTGTAAAACCTTTGTAGATAATTGTCTACATGTGTATATTAGGATTCTTTTAGTGAATTGAAAACAAATAATAAATTGAAATGATAAATCGAGGACAACTTCTTCAGTACTTGAGTGGGGTTCAAGAATTAAACAAATTTATATACTCTAGCAAACTTAATAAGGAATTAAATGCTTCAAGGCTTCTTGTAACTGACAAATTACAAAATTCCAACACAAAAGCTCGAGAATTTAACTACTATATTATTCTTTTAAATGTAAACATTTCACCTTGACTTTATTTCTACACTAAAACTTATAATTTTAATCTATATTCGCGAGTATTTCATGTTTGGATTACGATTGTTGAATCTACTTTTCGATTATTGTAGATCCAAGTCGCACATACAAACAAATGTGTGTGTGTATATATACATCTATAATTTAATAGTACTAAGGCTGTGAAATTTAGTGATTTAAAGAATATTTTCTCGATTTAATGAATATAAATTTAATTTTATTATTTCACTAAACATATCTGTATTTTATTTTGTAAACTAATCTATCATAATGCTAGAGATTTTGAATACAACGGGAAAAAACAAATAGAAATAAAGCTTACCTAAATTTTAAAAAAAAAATTAAAAAGGAATTATAAGAAATAAATTAAAAAAATTGAAGTTATATGTAACGACTAGTAAAAATCATAAAGGAGTTCTATGAGTTTCTTGAATGTGTATACGAAACTCATGAAGAAATTTCGTGTAACTTTTTATAACGTGAAAAAAATATAATTTTAGAAAATTTTAATGAGATTTGCCACAAAAATATTATTATTTGATGCTATAAATTGGCGGGCATTTTCTATTATTGTAAAGTTTTCCATTCTTGCATAAAAAAATGACCAAAACTTGGAAAACTTGATTTATAATTACCAAAAATAAAATATTGTTCTAAATATGGTCAAAGTGTGTGATGGAGTATAGGATTTAATAACACCCCATATTTTTTTGTCTTTCATTAAGTTTTATTATTTTTTGACATTATAAAAATGTGTATTTGGGTTGAAATTTGAAAAGTATTTTTTGTTTGTTTTTTAAAATGAAAAGTGTTTTTTGTGTTTGGATAATAATTTTTTTTATTGTGAATTGAAAATTTGATTTAATATTTTTTGGATTTCACATTATTGATAATACTATAAAATATATAATATATGATTAATAAATTATTTGAAATTGTAATTTTAATTAAAAACTAATGAAAATAATATTGATTATATGAATGTGTGAGATCTATTTGTGGGGCTATGAGAAAATTTTAAATTTAAATTTAATATAAATTTTAGAGATAAAAATTATTTTTTTAGGAGTGATGAATTTGATTTTAAGTTTTAGTCTAAATATAATAGAAGAAAGAAAAAAAAATGTAGCACCGCCCGTACCACGTTTTGGAGTTTTTCCTCTTTGCCCGCAGTCCGGAGTGGGTTGAGTTGAGCCAAATAAGACTTTACCCAAATAGAACCAGACGCCGCTTTGGCCCATAGCTCAACCAAAATGGGACGTGCCGACTAGAATTTTTTTCCTTTCATTTTTCTATGAAGTAACGATAACTCAATCACAAAATTAGAAAAAGTAAGGTGTAAACAACCGAGGTTTCTTTCTGTATTTCTTTCTCCTCTCTCCATACGAAATCCTGTAAAAAACCCAGAATAATCTAATCGAGTAAATCGTAGATTCAAATAATGGTGAAGTTTGTTCTTGTTTCTATTCTAGCCCTCTTCTTCATCTGTGAATTTGGCTTCTGCATAGCGTCGTCCTCGGCTGAAGAAGATAAAGGGTTCATAACAATGAAAACTGGTACTCTTCTTGGTGGACTTCGTGAGTATAGAGGAAACAATAACGATGGAGAAATTGAAGATATCGGTCGTTTTGCTGTTCAAGAACACAACAAGAAAGAGGGTCGGTTTTTGTTTTTTTTTTTTCTCTTTCTTTTCCCTTTAAATTGTAATTTGTTCAACTTATCTAATTTTATTTCAATTGTTTAACCCAATCCCGCAATTATTTTTTTAAAAAATATATTAATGGAATTTTATTTTTTTTCTGATTTTTCAGTTTGATCGAGTTTCAATGGTTTGAGTTAATTTTTCTTTTTTCAGTTTTCAAATGTTGGATGTGATTTTCTTTTTTCGTATTTGCAGTTTGATTGAGTTCCTATGATTTTATTTTCTTCTTCTGATTTTGAAATTTGATTGCTTTCCTATGATTTTTTATTTTTTATTTTTTGGTTTGGACGGGATGTTCTTTTTTCGATTCTTATATAAGATTTTTTATCCTGAAATGTCGTGCAGAATCAAAGAAAGTCATAGATTAGTTGAGAACTTTTAGTTATTGATTTACTGATAACTTTCAAATTTTGAATATGATTTCTTATTGCTAATTATGGATGAATTTGGCCCTTTTTCCCCCTCTCTTCACATGGCAGAATTCACTCCTCGAGTTTGCTAGGGTGATCAAAGCCAAGCAGCAGGTGGTTGCTGGTATGATGTACCATCTTACTTTAGAGGCAATTGATGCTGGCAAGAAGAAGATATACGAAGCAAAGGTTTGGGTGAAGCCATGGATGAACTTCAAGCAGTTGCAGGAATTTAGGCATGCTGCAAATGTTGCTTCCTCCACTTTGTCTCAACTGGCCGAAGAAGGTGAGATATTGTTTTAATTGTTGCTCTAAAATGTATGGACCAATAAATGTAAGTTGAGAATTTTTCTTTGATAAAGTACAGTATGCTTTATCTTCATATGCTTTCAATTCTTTTCTCGTTCGCTCAAAGGTTTTTGACATTTTGTGATTTATATGGATCAACGAATATTTCCAGATTAGATGGATATGTACACCTACGAAGGAATTGTTTGTTAGAAAGTGCAGAAAATAAAGATGTCAATGAGATTTAGAGATGATTGTGCAATTCACTCAGTTAGATCTACAAAACAAGCTGTTGAAAGCTTTGAACCATGATTTTATTTGAAAACTTCGCAGTTGTGTTTAATGAAAATCATGTCAGGATGAGTACTCAACTGAAACTGTTGAATAACTGGAGAGTAAAATTGTGTTATTGGATTAAGTTCAGCTATTGCCTATTGCATGGACAAGACACAGTGTAAAAAGCTTAGGTTGCTTCTTTTCTTTTGGGTTTGATAATTTGATTTTCTTATTGGTTCTGAAATTCTTTCAGAGCTTCATTTTCAATAGCCTATTATTAGAATTGTTTTGGATTATTTTACTCAAATTCAGCAGCAGGCAGAAGTAGTTCTGACCAATGTTTGGGGGTATGAGTTGGACTGCATAAGGAGGAATCTACTCTATATATGTCAAACTCAACATACACTCGGATTAACCTAACTATACTCCAGTCTGACATACAAATAAATACAAACATCATGGTTGATAATTATGTGGCTCTTTATCACTTTGCAATTCTCTGGCCATTGAGGCTGTTTGTACAATCTCAAGCCCATAATTCTTCTACCTTTTCTGAGAACTTATTCTGTATTTTTGTCCCCTTTCGGATTGATTTTCTTCCTTAGTTTGAATGAATGGACTTCTCCACTTGGCTCAACAGTAATGATGTGACTTGCTGTTACATAATGGTTTTTTAACTTAATAATGTCAAGCAGGAGTGTTTACTGAACAAAGTTGTGGCTTCCTGCAACCAATGTAGGATAAATCTAGTGTTTTCTATTTAAGTTTTTTTTTTTCAATTATTATTATTCTAAAGTGTGTCTAAATTGCGTATAATTGCCAAATTCTGTTTTCTCTTCTTCTCCTAGAATAGCCTTATATTTATTTTCATCAAAAGTTATTCCTGAAGAAAGTCTCCTTTTCTACCTTATTAGTTCGTTCCTAATAAGAATATATATTGAAGATAAGTCTATATAATGAACAATATGGAAATGATATGATCAATTTCCAGAAACCATAGAATTTTTGCTTCTGTATTAGCTGTGGGTTGAAAGCCTGCAATAAAATTGTTGTATTTTCTTCCACCAATTATTAATCATGCCTATTGGTGTAACTTATGACTTGAAGCATTCCATTGCAATCATTTTGTGTTAAGATATTTTCTTGCGTAAAGGATAACTAACAATCTGAATTTCACGTAAGAAATTAGACTTCCTGTTATTGCTTTCTCCACTTTCAAATCAGCCTTCCTGAGTAAATGCAATGGTAGGACGGAAGAGGATATCTTCCTAGAGACACTCGAGCTTTTATTCTTTAATAATACCCTTTTCCCTGTGTCCCTTCCATCCACTTTCTTTTCAGCAAAAGTCAAAGCCTGAATATACTGACATTAACTTTAATATCCTATTGGAGATACAATTAGTTCTTTAACTAGTTATTTTGCAGATTTACAATCTGGTTTACCTCTGAGGTGGTTAATTCTTCTCTTGAGAGTCATTTTATTACTGAGTGGATAATTAGGATGAGAAAATGAGGTTGGGCCTTTTTGTGAATCAGATAGCCATGATCCAGGATGGCAAATGTTGCCTGCTCATAACCCAACTGTGCTAGATGCAGCACGCTATGCAGTGGAGACCATCCAGCATAGATCTAATTGTCTAGGCACATGTTTTCTTTCAGAGATCCTTCTAGCCAAGGCTAAGGTTGCATTTAAATGATTTGGTTGTGCTTTTGATTTTCCTTTTTTTTTTTCCATTCTCCTTCTTCTCTAAATTCAGATTCCTTTGTAATCCTTGTCTTTTTTAGTGCTGATGAAGTGACTTGGTGAAATGCAGGTAATTGAGAATGATATCAAGTTCTATTTGCTTTTGAAGACTAAGTGGAATACTAGGGAACAGATATATAAGGTGATGCTTAGTAAGAAGGTCAATGGGAAGTTTTATAGGTTTGAGTTTCTCTGAATGGATATGTAAAAAATATGAGACGAAATTTTTACTGGTCTATGAGAAAGAGTAATGACCCACAAAACTATGTATACATAAAAATATCACTGTGTATATATATTCTAGAATTTGAATGAATTACATATGATTGTTTTGTTTAATTTGCTCAATGATATTCTTTGTAATTTTGCCCAGGCTTTTAATTATGTGGTTGCAATGGAAAGAATTCTATGTTACTTTAGGAAAGCTAAGACAATTTTATGCTCACTGTTTTTGCTTTTGATTATTTTAAGTATATTCTAAGAATTGATTTCGATTAGGTTATTGACGAAGATTAGTGTTCAGTTTGTCTTTTTCTACTGCAACTAATTAGTCCTTATATTTAGGAATCAATTAAGTGAATAATTAATGGTCTCTTTGTCCTGTTCTATCCATGTCTCGTGTTAGTGTGCATGCCACTTTGGTAATGATGAGTTTGTCCTGTAAGGTTGAGAATTGGAACTGGTATCACATGTGCTGCATAATGATGGATTTTAGATGATCTCTAGTACCATAGATTTAAAGTACGTAGAGGAAAATTGAGTGTCTGGCTGGAATAATCAGAAAGGAATTTTGGAGAGAGAATAGGAATTGAGCTCGTTGGGAAAGTTATTCTCATCCTTCTTAGGGTGGGTTAAATTGGATATCACTACCTTAGTTTTCCTTGTACTATGTAGGGAGGATAAATAGTTGATTATTTGGGTGAACTTATCAACTAAAGTCATAGTTGTACCATGGTCAGTGAATTCAGGTACTTCCTGGCTCTGGGTTTGCATTCATGTTGATCTTTCTGTGAGTTCGTACATGGGTTCAGATTCAGGGAAGAAGATGAAGGCTTGTTATTGTCTAAAGAGTTTCATGTTGTATGATTTGGGCTCACCCATATATCTACTGCAGAAACAAAGAGGAACATGTCATAGTCTGGGCAAGTGGCTTAAGGAGCCGGGTGGTGGCCACAAGATAGTTGCTTATCTTAGGCGGCTATCAGATGTGCAAATCGTTCTGCCAAAACTTTGAATTCTTTAATTTTCCCAGCAAGGTTGCCAAGAAACTGAGCCAATAGACCCTTGTCGCTGGGGGCACGTGGATCGGTTAGGTGCTTGGGAATAGCAGTTTGGGTCGAGCATAGTAATGAGAAAGAAACGCGAAGGAATTCAACACTGTAGCCCATAAGGAAAATTTTTTAGTACATACGTAGGTCCGGAGGTTTCCAACTAACCGAGGTGCCTGTGGGGGTGGGGATGTCTGCCAGTTTGCATGGCTGTTCTAGTAATCTGGGAAAAAGAACTTTTTTTTTTGTAAATCCAAAGATGGTAATTTTTCCACTTGAACTAGGGATTCCTACCTAGGTGTGGAAAATAATAGGGTCGGGTTGGTTCTCTGCCCTACACTGCACGAGTTAGTGATGGATATTAGTTCTTTCTGGTACTTGACCGACCTCGCTCGGCTTTGACCATATAGATACATTTTTTTTCTTCTATACGATCGAATCTCCTTTTGGCTTGAAATTAATTTATTATTTTTTAAAAAATTGATTATAAATAAGTTATAATATTATTATGATTATTTATGTGGAGTTAGATGAAGATCTCTACCAAACTTTAAAATGGGGAATGGGCTCGACATGAGAAAAGGTTAGAAGGCAATGAATTCCTAATCCCAGCCTGCCCCACCGGACTGCGACTCCATGCTTAGTGCATAAAACTATTAACAGATAAACGAATATAACAATAGA